>MPUH01001421.1:0-15850 GCA_001970955.1 Stentor coeruleus | reverse complement strand
GATATTTTCTAACTAACTAACAAATGATTTTTAGAAGAAAAAATTATGAAAAAGTCAAGCTAATAATTGTCTAATTCAATATTAAGATTTTTAGTCAGTCTACAACAGAAATTTACATTAAAAAAATATATTAAGTAATAGATCTTCGTATAAAAAACCATTATTATTATGGTATAATAATACTAATGTAAAAAAACTGGATAATAGTCAAGCGATAATTCCTAACTAATACTAATACTAATCATGGTATAAAAGATAAGATTAAAAATTCAAAAATATAATAAAAAATATATGAGCATAGAAATCTGCATTAAATTAAGGGCTTTTCAAATTATACTTTTTTTGAGGGTATATTTCATATATTATAAATAGAAATATAATAGTTTAAATAGAGTTAGTTATAAAATAATATTTGAATTTTAAAATTATGTTATAGATATTATATATGATAATAAAGTCAAATATTACTATGTAGTAAATTAATTAATAGTATTTAATAATATATTAGTAGTTATGCTTTATCATTTTCTTTTCAGCAGTATGTTGTATCAAAACTTGTTATATAAAGTTCTGTAATGGTTTGTTTCATCAGTTAGTCTTGAAACTTAAGTCTTATAAAACTCTTGCATTCTTTCATATCTCTTTGACAAATCTTCATATTTTATTTCAATCCCATATTTAAAAGTACAAATATTTTGCTTTGCCTCAGGATTCTCACTTTTATCCAAGTTCTTAAATGAGTAATTTATATTTTCATAGGGGTGCCTCCAACTTTAGTTAAATTTTTTTTATGGCTTATTTCACTTTTATAATCATCAAATATTTGTTTGTATCATTTGTATTTATAAAATTTCTTGTATAAATTGAGATCGCCCATGAGTTGCATCAGAGCTAGTATTTGACCATTTCGACATTATAATATCTTCTCTCTTAAAAGCACTTGTAAACAAGAATTTCATAGGAGATTTATAAGGTGTGTTATAAATACTAAAAAATATTATGGGAGTTTAAAATAATCTATAAAAAAACTACTATCATTCAAAAAAAAAAAATTCTTGCTAAAAATCAATTCCATTATAAAAGCCTCATTTTTATAATAAATGGCAAGTCTGCGAAAAATAAAAATAGCAGCAATAGTAGGAGTTAGTTGTCTCTTAATAACCCTTCTGATATTAACAATACTTTTGTTTTACTATTTGTCCTATATTATCACATCTTTAGGGTCAATTGTGTTGTTTATTTTCATGCTTTGGCTTTTACTTCGCTTAGCCGTAAAAATACTCGTATTCCCAGGATCATGTTGGTTTTGGAAACGGTCAATCGAAGCTAGTTTCTGTGTTGAGATGACAAATCAAATTTATTACAAAGTGCGTGATTTAAGAATGTATTTACAATCAATTCAGAACCAGGAGAGATTTTCTCTTCAAGCGAATTCACCTATTCTTATTGAATCTTTGTTAGAGAGATTAAATACAGTTAAAGGATATATGAAAATAAGCAAGTTTCAAGAAGTTCTTCTTTCTAACCTTGAAGATATGAAAAAACTCTTACAAGAAACTATGATAATTGTGAATTCAACACATAGCAGAAACTTATGGGATTGGTTACAAGAAAAACTATCTCGCCCAGAGCCTTCTGATATTGTATATGAAGACTATCCAGACTGTCATCAAGCAAAAAAGCTTATAAACCTTTGTTCTGAGCTCGAAGAAATCCTTTTGAAATCCTGTGGTCCAGCAAAATTATCCCAAAAAATCAAAAGGTGGCTTTTTGATGATACTGTTGGCAACATCCACTACCTCCGTGAAGACTTACTTAAAAGATTTAATTGTGAACAAATCTGGGTTCAATATGAAGAAACACGAATTGACTGGTAAAAAATATATAGTCTTTATATAAACAATAGTATCGATGGACCAGTCATGCTTTTTTGCAACCCAAACGCTGGTTTCTATGAGTTCGCCTTTTATCAAAGTGAATGGTTTGAATTTTACATGAAAAATGGAATCAATCTTATGATGTGGAACTACCCAGGTTATGGTCGGACCAAAGGTCCTCCGAATATGCAAAAAATCTTTAAAGTTGGTGAAACAATCATTTCATATCTTCGTACAAAGAAAAATGCTAAAACAATTGGAGTACATGGTGAATCTTTAGGTGGTTGTATTGCCACATATCTTGCTAATAAATGCAGTCTGAATTTTCTATTTGCTGATAGAACATTTTCCTCTTTATCCCTTGCAGCATATTACAATTTCGGTAAAATTGCATTTTGTGGATTTCGACTAGCTCGTGGAGATAATACTAATTCTGTTAGCAATTATATAGAAACTCGATGTTATAAAGTAGTATCTTGTGATTCAAAAGATACAATGATAAGCGATTTAGCTTCATTAAAAGTAGGAATTTCATGGAGTTTAACATCGAAAAAGTTCCCTAAAACACATATTTTAACTGAGGATAATATGAAAAATTTCTATAAAGCACTTATAAGAATACAAGTTTTAATATCGAAATTAGGGAATATTAATAGAGAAAATCTGAATCTTTTACCATCGACAACATATCAAAGATTGAATGAAGATCTTGAGCTTTTTGAAGATGAGAGATTTAGAGAAGGGGTTTTAAAAATCAAAGCATTGTTGAATAGTATCGAAGCTGGGGGGACAACATTGTTAGGGTCAATTAAAGGGAAAAATCCTGAAATTTCACTTGTAACCTGGGTGTTAGTGTTGGATATATGGGGGACTGCAATTTTTACAGCTAGGAAATCACCGATACAAACTGCGGCTGAGAGTTTAAAGAATATCATAAAGGAATTAGAAGTATTGAAAAATATAAACGGGCTTAAATCGGAAATAATTGTATTGATTTCATCATTAGAAACTATTAGGCTGCATTTTGATATTAGATTAGATTCAAGTGACTCTAGATCTTTATGCACTAGTCAAGAATTCAGACAGGAATTGGAATATGAAAAAGCTGGATATTTAATCCCACTTAGCTGTGGCCATGGAGGACCTTTTTCATCTCAGGAAAAATTTGCATATGAACAGCATTTATTAAAAGCTAGATTTATCTCATAAGTAAATAGTGTATTTTGGATTTGGGATAGGGTGAATTTAAGATTTCTGGGTATTGGAGAATTAGGAAAATTGTGTTTTGATAGGCTTTGTGATTAGATTATAAGAAGATTTTTGGAAGATAAAGATTTTTTTGCTGAAAATTATGTGTTGAAATTTTAAATAGTATATTTTATTTGTATTCTAAGCTATTAATATGAAATTAGGATGAGAGTTATTAAGTGTTTGTATAAGGGTTTGCAATTTACTATTAAAATAATCGAATTATGGCAGAAATAAATTATGCACTATTCAAGAGAGGAGAAAGAAAATATGTATATTGCTACAGCTATACCTTCTTTGCTCTCTTCAATAGCAAGTTTTATTTTAATAGTTGGGTGCATGAAATTAAGATCAAAAAGCAGTACAACATGGCTAGTAATATATTTAGCGATATGCAATTTTATAGTAGGTTTAGCTAATTGCATTCCTGCATATGAATTTTCTAACCTCTGTTCAACACAAGGATTTCTTCATGCGTACTTTCAAAATATAGCTTGCTTAACTCATGCACTTATAGCATATTGTCTATACAAATCCTTTACTATAACTGAGTCCAATTTATATAAGAGAACAAGTAAAATTTTTTTGGCTATTGTGATCCTCACACTTCCAACAGGAATCTACCCTTTAGTTGCATCTAAATTCGCTTATGTTGGAGGATGGTGTGCTATTTCAAGTTTCAACAGCACATATGATGAGACTTATTATTATGTTTTTTATTTTATGAGATTTTTCTGTGTTTGGACTAGTAATTTGTATGTTGTTGGCTGCTATTATTTGATTGTGAGGAAATACAAGAATTTAACTGAAACTTTTGTAGAGTTTGTAGACAATAAAAGAGTTATTGCGAATAGAATGCTATT
Source organism: Stentor coeruleus (assembly GCA_001970955.1). Lineage (NCBI taxonomy): Eukaryota > Ciliophora > Heterotrichea > Heterotrichida > Stentoridae > Stentor > Stentor coeruleus. The sequence goes on along the minus strand of MPUH01001421.1, from coordinate 11,862 downwards.
ATTTCCTTTAGCTTTAATATTTTGCTACTTACCAATTAGTATTCAAAGAATTTATTTAGAATTCCAAACCGTAAATATTGAACTGTCAATAGTTTGTATTGCAATTGTAAGCCTAGCTGGTGTAGTAAACTGTTTAGTGTATGGAATAAGTAACCCTTCTATTCGATATAGGATTACAAGAATAATAATGACTAGAACCACTAGCAGAACAGGAGATGCTTCATCTGAGTTAAACAGAGATATGACAACTGAATTTGATTCTTATAAATAGTTATGCTATTTTATGTTATGCTATTATCGATATTTGGTTATTTTTATCACTTAATTATTTTTTAAGTGGGAAAAATATAATAGATTTATTCATGGGTGTATATAGATGATTTAAAATTTTTATGACAATAATTTTTTCATTTTAGAATTCTTAGGAATTTCAGCTCATAATAATTAAGATATGGAGACTTTTAGTGCATTCTAGGATTATAGAAAATTGTCCTAATTAGCTCCAGGAAATTTTATTAATAATAATCTTTTTACAATCATCTTATTTAACTCAATTCAATTCTATGATTTTATTAGAGTATGGAAGCAGTAAAAATCTCTATTGAGAATGATGTAATTTTATATATATCATTTAGCATTACCTATTTTCCTGAATTAGCTTTAAAAATTCCAGTAATTAAATTGGTAATCCTATAAAATTAAAGGTATAATATAAACTACTACATATCAAAAAAATAAAAACTTATTCATTATGTTATATTTAGTATGGAATATACAAAAGAGGAAGAAGAAGCATTTTATATTGCCACTTTAATCCCTTCAATATTCTCAGCCATAGGGAGTTTTTTATTATTACTAGGTTGTTTAAAACTAAGTATTAAAAACAGCACTACAATATTAGTCATATATTTAGGCATATGCAACTTGGCTGTAAGTCTTGCTTCAATTATTCCTACATACAAATTCCCTAATCTTTGTCCTTATCAAGGTTTTATACATATTTTCTTTCAAAACATAGGCTGTGTTACACATGCACTTATAGCTTATAGCCTATATAAATCATTATCTACTCCAGAAAATATACTTTTCTTACGTACAAGGAAACTGTTTATTTTTTTTTGTATTATAATTTTACCTACAGCAATTTATCCTACTATAACATCAGAATTTGCATATGAAGGAGGCTGGTGTACAATACTTAAAAAAAATACAACATTTAAAGATGCTTATTTTTGGGCTTATTATTATATGAGATTTATTTTTGTATGGGCTAGTAATTTGTATGTTGTTGGGTGTTATTTTATTATAGTGAAAAAATATAAAAAACTAACTGAGTCAATAATTGACTTTGTTGAAGAAAAGAAAACTGTGGCTACGAGGATGCTGGTTTTCCCTATAGCTTTGGTTTTGTGTTATTTTCCAATCAATTTTCAAAGGTTTTATAGTCAATTTAAAAAACCAAGCATTTGGTTTACAATAGTTTGTATTGTAATTGTTAGCCTTGTTGGAGCTGTTAATTGTATTGTGTATGGTATTAGTAATCCTAATGTTAGGAGGAAAATATTTAGGATTATTGTATGGAAAAAGAAGGTAAATAAAAAGATAAATGATTCTGGGAATTTTTTTGAGGAGTCATCAAGAGAACTTGATATTACATATTAATTACTATAGAAATTATGTATATTTTTTTAGATAAGAATCATGTGTTTCTTTAATATATTAAATAATGTTCTTATGTTTACTACTTCATGTAGATTTTATGATTTATATAATGTGTTTTGAATTACAAAAATTGTGAAATAATGCTTTTTGAATTCAAATAATTTTTGTATTTATAAATAAATTAAAATCTTGTAGTCATGACAAAAACCTTGTAAAAACTATAATTTTCTAATTGATTAAAAAACTGTAACTCTTAATAAGCATATCATAAAATAAGCAGTTCACTTGTTTTAATTTCTTAGTAAATTGCCTTTTATTTGTAATTTAGTAAAACATAATAACTTATCAGCATTTTTACGTTTTTTATATTACAACTAAAGATATCTAATTACATGCTTACTCCTTATTCTTTTTACCTCAAACCTACATAGCACAAATCTTATAATCTCAGTCAGTATCTTAAAAATTACATGAAAGTATTTATTCTAATTTATTTTTTATATATATAATGATAATTTTTCTAGTCAAAAAGTTTTCGGTTTTCTTTTGTCTTTAGAATAAATATAAGTTGTTAATAAAAGCATAGATAAATTGAAGAATATTTTGTGAAAAATTTGAAAAAAGTTATCAGAAGAAGGGAAAAAATTAATTTACTTGCAGAAGGGGCGATTAAAGTAAAAAGTTTTTTTTGTATTGAGAATTTTAAGATTTTTTTTTCTTATAATTTCATTATTTTAGCTATTAGTGAAATGATAATATTATATCTTTCTGTAGGTTAGAAATTAATAAATGCAGATAAGTTAGTTTTAGGATTTTTAGAATTCTGAGATTTTTGGTTTGAGAAAATATTTTAGGCATTTTTAGTGTTGGATTAAATTTTATATGCTGATTTTTTTCTGATATGTTAATTCATATTATTTTATAAGCACAAAATCAAGGAATTTTACCAGAATTTAAAAATCCCCTTTCAATATGAAAGCTATAAGAATAATTTAAATGGCAGAACTTGAAAGAAGTTTAGTTGCATGGGTAAACAATATTTAGATCAATTCAAACAATCTCAGATATAAATGCAAGCAGCTTACAGATTTATGTGATGGTGTGCTTTTATTAGAATTCATGAACCAAATGTAAATCCTATATAGTCATGAAGATATATTCAACATTTCAGGTGTTCCAAGAGAAGTTCGTGATAACTTTGCGTTAAAGCTCGGAAACCTCAACAAATTAAAAAAAGGTCTGGAGAAATACTTCGATGAAGTTATTCGAATCCCTCATACAAACCTAGTCGAACACATCGAAACCTCAGCAATAGCCCGAAGTTCTGATAAAACTAATCTCATATACCTTCTTGAGCTAGTAATGGGTGCTGTTTTAAACTGTCCAGCTAAAGAAGCATATATTTCTCGTATCCTTAGCCTAGACGAGCGTTCACAGACCGAACTCATGGTTTTCATCCAAAAAATCCTGAAGAAAATCGAGAAAAAACCATCATACGAAGAAGAGTCCCCGGAGCTCAGAATAGACCTCCAACAGCTCAAACAAGAAAACCGAAGCTTATCCCTTCAAAATGAAGAGCTCGAAAACTCATTAAAAGAAATCGCTTTACTCCAAGAAACTCTCATAACCGAAAGAGACTCTCTAAAAAAACAACTCAAAGATCTCGAAGATGAAATCGACAAAAAATCCAATAAAAAATCTGGGGACATAAATTTCACTCACTTAGAAATGCAATTATCCCAAAAAGATAGTATGATCCAAGAACTTAGAACCCAAATTTCAGAACTTAAAAAACAACATTCACTTGAAGTATCATCCTTAAGAGATGATTTAGATGTAACAAATGAAAAAATCATGCAACTAGGTAAAGTTGAAAGCACCTTAGAAATGTATAAAAAACGCTTAGAAGACAATAATGTTTTGAAAAAAAAAATCCAAGACCTTGAAAAAGATAGCAAAAACCATAAAGACAAACTTCATCAATATGAACAAGATATAGCTGAAGTTGAATCTTTAAAACAAACAATGAATTATTTTAAAGAACAACATACAAAAGAAAAAGAAAGAGTTGCTGAATTAACATATAAACTTGAAGAAAAAGATAGGGATATGAAGGATTTGATTAAATATAAAGATGATTTGTTACAGAAAAAAACGTATTTTGAGAATAAAATAAGAGAAATGCAATATGAAATAGAAAGTTTGAAATACAGACAGGATAGTGGTAGAGGAGATGAAGAGTTTTCATTACAGAAAAATATTATAACAGAATATGAGGAACAAATAGCAAGACTTGAACAAGATAATAAGAAACTTAGAGGTCAAGCGGGTAGTGAGAATATAATAAGTGAAATAAATGCTCAATTAGACAGGGTGTTGATGGAAAAAAAAAATGCTGAAGAAAGAGCGAATAATGAGAAAAGGGAAAACTTAGAAACTAAACGTGACCTAGAAGCTCTTAAAAAAGAATACAACACTTTTAAAGAAGATTCAAATAATAAAATCTCAGAACTCACAACCGATTTGAACATATCAACAGAAAACATAAATAAACTACAAAAACGTATAAGTGAACTAGAAAAAGATAAATCTTCATTAGAACATGTACTTAGTGACAATGAAAGATTGAAAAAAGAACGTGAAAGTCATTTAAATGATATGAAAGCTTTATTTAAAGATAAAGATGAAGTTCAACAAAAGGTCATGGAAGGTAAAGAAGATATCCACAGATTACAAAACAAAATAACCCTAACTGAAACTATGTTAAAAAGTTCTGAACTTGATAAAGAAAAACTAGAAAATAAACTAAAAGAAGCTTTAGAAAGTGAAAGATTAGCAACAAGTGAACTTTTTATATTAAAAAACAAAACTGAAGTTAGTGATTTTAGTGTCGATAAGATAAAATACTTAGAATTAGAAAGGGATATCATGAAACTAACAAGTGAAAATTCAAGTTTGAAATTGAATTTAAGAGAAAAAGATGATTTATTAGCACAATTGAATTATGAGAAATCTAAAAAGGAAACTGAACTTAATGAGATGTTGAAACGTAGTGAGGAAGATCAGAAAAATAAACATGATGAAGAGATTGATAATTTAAAAAAAGATATGAATGGGAAAAGCTCAGAAATTGCATGTTTGCAAAAGAATAAAGAAGAAATACAGAATTCATGGAATAAAGAGATAAAAATGTTTAGTATTGTGATGCATGAAATAGGGATGGAGATTATGCGTGCAAATCGTACATCGAAAGAAGATAAAAGCTGGCTGAGTATTAAGAGAGCTAATAAAAATTAGGTATTTAGTAAAGTATTTATGATGAATAAATGGCGATAGGTCATTTTTATGCTGCGGGTTGTTTATTTCAGGAAGTTGTTTACAAGAATTTAGTCAGTTTCGAGAAAATATACTGAGCGGGGGGACTTTTTATACTTTTTTCTTATTAAAAAAACTTATATTTGTCCTTTGTGTTTATATTTGCAATAACCCTAGACTTTTATTTATTATTATATTTGCCTTTACTCATATATATGTTTTATTAAGATCATCTTGTGTAGCTTTTTATGTATATTTTAATATAACTAACTGTGACCTGCCGGCTAAAAATACTGAAAAGATCAGGTTTTTTCTTATTGTTTTAAGCTATAATATAGTAATTTATTTTGGGGAATTTAAAAAATTGTGGTGAGATGGGATTTTTATGGATTACGAAGTTATTAATGAAGATAAGGAAATTAATAATATGAAGGATGCTTAAGGTTATTTATGTTTTGGGTTTATATAAAATATACTAGATAAATTAAAGTTTTTTATAAGGTGTTGAGTTTTTTTTGGAATTTTCTGGATGATTTTGATGAGGAGTTTATGTTTAAAAGTGAGAAATATTTTTGGTTTTAAAACAAAAAGATGTTAATATGCAATTAGATTTATATATACTTTAGGTTAGGTAAAAATTTTTTAGATATTTTTAGATAGTAATAAGGAAAATATTAGCTTTATCATATGTTTTATCTTAGTTCTTATTGATTCGTAAAAATAAATAAGTATTTTTCGATCTTTTTACCAAACCCTTAAAAAATTTATCCAAACCCTGACCAAATTTTATCAATCCTCACTACCTAATCATAAAAATAATCAAAATCCCAGCATATATTTTTCCTTTAAAAACTCGACAAAATATTACTTTTAAAACATCAATTTACCTTATTCCTAACAAAAAATAAATACAAAATGGATTGGAAAAAACTCGAAGAAAGCATACCTTTTATTGTAAATACCCTCTATGAACATAAAAGCCAAGACTATAGTGGCAGTGACCATATAAAATATTTATCCAAAAAATGTATTGATATATGTAAAAAACAGATCGAATTCACAATTGACGAATTTTTCAGTTCCACTAAAACCGAACAAGATAAAGAAATACAAATAGATGACTTGAGTATAAGCAATCTAGACTTAGTCCGTAAACATTTAAATAATATCGACAAAACTTTAGACAGTTATTATAAAAAGGAAATAAATTTAGAAAACTCATTCAGATACATAGGAAATGAAGAACTCCCACCTTCTATAATAGAAAAACTTATGGGCAAATTGGAAAGCATTAAAAAATACGAGCCGGATTTTATTTTAAATATAAGAGATATTAGCTTTGATTCTTGGAAAGAAGCTCTGGACTTTGAAAAAATCATGAATAATCAAAGAAAGCATTATGAAATACTTATTAATAAACTGGATTTCAAATGGAGGAGTCGATGTGAGTTTATAAAACACAAGAGTGCATTGAAAATTATTAAATTAGAAGATTTGTCTACAAGTTTGGGGGATCAGCTTATGAAAACTAGAGAAAATTTAATGGTGAAATATGAAGATCTTTATGGAACTTTTGTAAGAAAATTAGCTCAAGAAGAAGAGTTTAAAAGTATTATGAAGAAGGCGGGGTATAAAGATGTTAGAGCTTTGTTAAGAGGACTTAAAGGTATGGAAGCAATAAAAAGTAAATTCCAAACACAACTTGAAGGGTTTAATAAAGAAATAAAAGTATTGAAAGCTAAGGTGCTAACTGGGAATTCGAAAAATGATGAGTATAAAAGAAAGATGGATAAAAATGAAGAATTTCTTAAGGATCTAGAAAACTGTGTTACTAGTATTGGGGATATTTTTCAAATGACAATTCAAGAAAAAAAAATTTTTGATGGGCTGATAAGCGAAAAAAATTATATAAAAGTTGGTGAATTTATTAAAACTTTAGATAATGATAGAAAATCTAAAGAAGAGAAGAAAAAGAAAGATGAAGAAAAAGAGCGTAAAACTAAAGAGGAAGAAAGAAAAAAAAAGGAAGAGGAGAAAATTAAAAAAGATGAAGAAAAAAGAAAAAAAGATGAAGAAAGGCGTAGGAAAGAAGAAAAAATACAAAAACCTGACATAAAAAAACAAGAAAAAAGCAAAGAAGAAATTGTTTACAAAGAACCAGGCATCCAAGAAAGAAAAAACTACACAAAAAATCAAGACAAAGTTAAAGAAACCATGACAAACAAAGAAGAAATTGTTTATAAAGAACCAAGCATCCAAGATAAAAAAGACCAGATAACAAATCAAGACAAAATCAAAGAAACCATGACAAACAAAGAGCCAAGCACCTACAAATCCATCTCAACTGAAGAAAAGCTAACAACCACCGACAAATCACAAGAAGAATCACGAAGCAGTGAATCTAGTTCTCAAAATCTCTATGAAACAATTGAAAAATCATCATTCCATGAAACCCAGCCATCTAAGCCCAAAGAAAAAACCACAGAACCTACACCTAACACTTCATCTAATCCAAACGAAGAAAACAAAAGCCATAATTCTATCATATCATCCAATAAAATAGAAAAACAAAAATTATTACAAGTTCCAAATAAAGAAACAACAAAAATACAAAGGACTGAAACTGATTCAAGGTATATTTCCCCAAAGAAAAATATTAAAGATACTTTACCAAATAGTCGTACTGTTAAAGGAGAATTACAAAAAAATATAAGTCCACAAGTAAAACAAGAGCCTGAATTGATAAAATCACAAGCATTTCTTACAGAAAAATCATATGCTAGTCCTGAAATGTCGATGAATTATAAAAATTCTGTCCATGAAAGTCAGAATTTTACAATAGGAAGGGTGAAAAGGATAATTTCACCTATAAAAGAAGAATATGAAAAGCACAATTTTTCTCTTCAAGTCAGCCCAAGACTTAATGATTCACTAAACAGCGATGGGAACAGCAAAAACATTTTGATCGGTAAAGAAAACGATAATAAAACTGGTAAAACGCAGTCAAAACATAGCAAATTCGCCTCAAACCATAGAAAATCCTTAGATGCGCCTGATATATCAGAAAAAGATTCAGCCCATCAAAAGTATCAAAAAAACAAATCAGTCTATAAATCCCATGCTCAACATGCTATGGTAAAATCCTTAGGCAAAGTATTTACAAGCCACTTACTCTCATCATTAAAAACTTCTGATTTACCAAAAGAAGGTCTTCAAGCTTTAGATACACTAAAATCTATGCCCCTTGAAGAAATCCTTAGTATAAAATTAAACCTAAACGGAATCAACAAATCCTTACAAGAAATCGCTATAGAAAACGTCGAAAGCTGCCTCAAAACAGGCAAATGCGCAGTGGTCTGGGAAAGCGTCCAACCAAGATTCCAAGAGAAAAAAAGCACTGACAAAATCGAAAAATACAAAAGCAGGAGTTTAGAAAAAATCGAAAAAGCTACTGAACAAATATTAAACTCAAGGAATAACATTGAACAAAAAAATGATGAACAAAAAACAAAGCAAAAAAGCTATGAAAATTGGCGAAATTGTACATTAAAGCTTTTTGTTTTAATAGAAGAGTATATTGATATCTTAGAAAAAAATCCAAATAAAAGTATGATTGAAGTTATTAATGATAGGATTGATTCAAGGATTTATGATGATATTATAACATATATACAAAATAGTGAAAATAAAGATAAATGTATTGAGATTATTGGACCATTAATTAATCGTAGTAGAAAATATGAGCTTTTACATATGGTTTATAGTATAGATACTTCATTACCTTTTGCTGAATGGAAAAGTGATAGGCCTAATGTACTGAATAAAATCAGATGGACAAATATTATAAGTAAAATCAAAGGTAAGGAGGGTAAAAAGAAAAATGATAGAGAAAACCATAGGGAAATGGTTTACCAGTTATCTGCTGATTTTAAAGGTGAGTCTAAAGTTTTGAATGTTATAGAAAGCAACGAGAATATCATAAAAAAAAATCGAAGCAATTATGCCATTGAAAACACAGCTTTAAATGACCTTAAACGTTATCAAGACCGACCTTTAAACCTCAGTTCCAAAGGTCTTGGATACTTCTTACCTCAGATACAAAAAACCCCAAGATTCCCTGAAAGGAGCTACAACCTCATCCCAACCAATGTGTTTACCTCTGAACTCTGGGTCAAAAACAGCCAAAAATCCTTCAAGTAATAATAAATATGTTAAATAAAAAACTAGTCGCTTCCATCTCAAAAAATACTCTTCCCAAAGATCATCTCATACAAAAAATCAACAACTTCAACATAACCCTTAAACTCAGTTCCTCAAGCCAAAAAAAACTTCAAAAATCCCATAGCAAAAGCATTTTAAAACCAAAAATCCACTTCGAAGTCCCTAAATTTAATTCGATTTCCCCAAGAAAATCAAGTATTATCCTCAATCTAAAAAAAGAAGCTATTCATCGTCCTTATAAGCCAGATGAACATATGCCAATAGTAAACAAAGATTTCTCAATTAATCATAGAAACTTGTATTGGAGAAAAAAGAAACTTGAACAATACAAAAAAGCGAAAAACCTAGAGCCAAGGCAGTCTTTAGTGCCAAGATTTTGCGTTAAAAACAAAAATTCCTATTTGAGAAAAACAAAATCTAGAGATAGTGATGGACCTATAAAGGTTTATGTTAAAAGATCAGCTTGTTCTTTGAGTATGTCGACTACTGATTTTCGTTCAACACCTAATCAGGATTTTTCATCAAGTTCAATTCAAAAATTTGTATATAACAGAGATTTTGCCCAGACACCATTTGGAGGGAAATATTCTATACCTTTGACTGAAAGGACTTCAGAAAATTGTTTGAAGACAGTTAAGGAATTAGGGTATAAAACTATGTATTCGAGATTTGAATGTAATAATTCACCTGGGAAAAGTTTGGATAGTGTGGATAATAATTTTACACCATGAATTTGCATTTAATTAAGATAATTTGATGATTTTTGTGTTGAGGTCGAAGGGTTATAAATTAAAGGTTTGATAAGAATATAGTATTTTAAAGAGAGATTATTNTTTTGTGTTGAGGTCGAAGGGTTATAAATTAAAGGTTTGATAAGAATATAGTATTTTAAAGAGATTATTTATGTGTTATAGGTTTAAGATAATTAGAGATTATTTATGAAATTTTATTAACTAGTTTTAATTTATTTATGTTATAATGTTTACCATAATTTTTTATACTATTAGTTTACTATGTTATTATTTATATATAATTATAATTTTTACACTTTAATTATCATGATTTTATATAATCTTTCTAGTATATAAATCCTAAAATATATCTTTAGATAAACACTTTAGTAAAATTTGCATTAAAAATAAAGTTTTAACCTTTTTTTTTTCTATATCAAAATATCCTCTCATCGATCCACCATCTACTTCTAACTTTAAACACAAAATTCTAACTACAAAAAAATGATAACATCAGTCTACACATCCAAAAAAGTTGCCCTTCCCAACATAAAATTCAAAAAACGGGTCAAAAGCCCAGACTACCCCAGGTTTATGACCCCTGATTCCCACAATGCCCTTGTCAAAAAACTTTCAGAACCTTCAAGTAATAAAATGGGCAGATCTGTTGACTCTGGTTTTCGTCCTGGATCTATAGATTTAACATCAAGAAATGAAAGAATTGTCGATCAAACTTTTTCTGCAAGAGTTGATGTAGGGGAACCTTCACCTATAAGAAAAATCTGTCAAGATGTTCCAACATTAAAATTTGGCAATGTTATAATGTCTAAAGATCTTGCTGTTATGGCTCAAGTACGAAGAAGTTTGATTGGAGAAATATCAAATAGTCGAATTCCTAATCTTACTATAGAGAATTTACCTATTATAAGAAATAGTTTTTGTCCAAAAGAGCTTCAAAATACTGGAGATTCGTTACAATTAGTACAAAAGATTAAAGCGATATCAGAAAGAAGAGCTCGTCATCCTTTTGCTACTGGAGCTTATGCAATAAAAGCTTTAAACTCTAGAGCTCAGAAACAGATTATTGATAAATTACAGGTATCACTACCTGAAGGGTCAAGGTTTTTGAGATACTTATAAAAATAAGATTAATTAGATAGATTTTTAGATTGGGTTGATTTTAGATTGAGGATGTGTTTTGGTATTAATGAAAAAGATAGATTTAGTGATGGGTAAATATTTTTATGAAGGGTTTTTAGTGGTATAAAGGGTAAGATTTTGGGTTATAGGAGAAAGAGGAGGTTTAGAATTTATGGGAAATACTGAAAGTGGAATGAGAAGATAAGTGGAACTATTTTAAAGTTGTTAATAGATTGATTGCTTTCAATATCTATATAAAATTATTTATCAAAGAACTTTATTATTCTTGTTATAATCACAGTTAAATACTCACCTCAATAAACTATATATTAAATAAAAACTCACATAATATTCTATACAAATATTCTTATAATAATTTAAACAACACCTACTTTCATTTTATCTCTATTCATAATTCTTTCTAATATTATTAAGGCTTATAAAAACTCAAAAAATATCCGAATGAAATAATCAAAACTTTTTATTAACATTTTATAGGATGAAGAATTTGAAAAAACAAGAAAAGCAAGAAATAACAGAAAATAAAAAATTTCATATGAAAATATACAATAAAATAAGAAAGTCAGCAAGGGCTGGACAATAATCAAGTGATAATTCTTAGCACTAATTATAAGACTTATACAAATTTTCTCTATCTAACAATTATTATCTATCTTAAATCATTTAAGCTAAAGTTAATAACTGTAGGGTTGGATGTAATAAATGGAAATAACAGAAAAAGAGTTATCACGTCAAGCTTATCACGTCAAGCGTCAAGCTTATCACGTCAAGC
>MPUH01001420.1:0-15895 GCA_001970955.1 Stentor coeruleus | reverse complement strand
CTGAAACTCGAATACAATAAGGTTAGGCAAGCTAAAATTACTATGGAACTTTGTGAAATCATTTCAGGAGCTGAAGCTCTTTAGTTATAACAGATTAGCTTATATGAGTTTTATGATTTTGAAGTTTTTAGTTAAAACTATCATAAAATAGAACGAGTTATAAGAATTATTAGTGATAAATTGTATTAATTATAATATATCAGTAACTAATCGGGGGACGATTTATTAATCTAATCTAATCTAATAATATATCAGTAAGCATTATGCTTATTGTGTTTTAGATTTAATAATAATAAGAATATAAAAATCAACATACCAAAATGCACTACAAAAGTTTTAAATATTAAGATTACACAAAAAAATTACCTAGAAAAATTGAATTCTACGAAAGTTAGAAGATAAATAAAAACAGAAAAAATCTGTTGTTGAGGACTCAGATATTTCTATGATGCTATTAATGACTTAACTAAAACATAAATAGGCTATAATATTTGCTTTTTGATTCTTTTAGCATTTTCAATTTAATTGCACAGTTTTAATAGTATGCAATTTACTATGCTCAATTTTTGTAATGTTCAGATTTGTTATACATAATTTTATATGATGTGATTAAAAATATTTTATTCAATGAAATTGAAGCTTGTTGCATATATTTATCGCAAATGCTATACTAAATTTAAATAATCATCCAAATTACTGAAAAATTTTAATTCACCTGATTACAATTTTAGGATTTAAATCATAAATTATATTATAAAAGCATCTCAGTTGAATCCAGTGTCCAATCAACTCAGATATCATTCACACCTCATCTCAAAAACTTACAAAACAAATTAAAATCAAATTTACCACCCTATATAATTTTAATCAATTTCAACATACTATTATACAGTAGTTTTCTACACAAATAATCCATTTCATAATAAAAATATTCAAATGCCTCACTTTCCAAACGAGATTGAGTATTCAGAAAAATACAGTGACGAAACTTATGAGTATCGCCATGTACATTTGCCAAAAAACGTGTTTAAAATGATGCCTAGAGCTCGATTACTTACTGAAGCTGAATGGAGAGCCTTAGGAGTTCAACAAAGCCGGGGTTGGGTGCATTATGAAATACACAAACCAGAGCCGCACATACTTCTTTTTAGAAGACCTCTTGGAACTGATCCACTAACAGGGGTAGCTCCTAGTGCTCGACCAATATAATTGAATTCATTTAACCCGCCAATATCTTTTTTATTTAAATTCATGAAGAAAGTATAATTTATACAGGTTATCTTCTATGCTATACACTATAAATAGATTATAAATTTAACAAATTTTATCTTATGATCTACTTTAATTATTTGATTCTGCTTATCGTAATATGCATGGAATGGACTTGGCCTTGTCATTGTCATTGTAAATCTTCTCAAAAGGGTTTTAGCTTCTGTGAAATTTTCGCAAAACTAATAAATTGATTGCAAATGACGATGATTATATTTCATGTTGCATGCTTGACATGGGTTTAAATGTCTGATTTCAGGCTTTACGCTTACTGCATGCTCTATTTCAATCAAAAAACTTAAAAACGAACACCGTATATTTTTATGCCCTTGATCATTTAGTAGAAGGCTAAATTCAAAACTATAAAATACAATGTTGTGAGTTTTTCTATATCCTCATCACTAGTTCCTAGAGATACTAAACCTATTTCTTGGACAAATCAGAAAATTAATTATCTGCTAGCATAGATGCATGACCTAACATCTCATGAACAATGCCAGAGTCATAAGAAAAACAAGGCAAAGAATGGTAGCACATATGCAAACCTGATGGGAAACTTTAAAAGCTAAGCAGTTAAGAAAATCTCGATGAATTTCAAACCCTGAAATAGGTTTTAACTGAAACCAAGTCCTTTTTGTCATGTGCATACTAAGGATCTCCAATCTATAGAACTTCTTTTTCTTTGATCAATCCTCTTTCCTCCATATCTTTAAAGTTACTGAAGTGTTCAGATAAGCATACTACTTTAAATAAGAAGTTATAGTATGATATAAGCTTTCCATATTTGAGTTTCTTGCTCATTATAATGAATTTTCTGCATTTTATCAGTGATTTTAATTGAATTAGTTATATTTGCAAATCCCTGTTATATACTTTAAGTTAGGGTTGAGAGAATATTTATATTTTTTGCCCAGGAATATCAAGCGATTTGAATACTAACTTTTAGTTTTCTCTATAGAAATATAAAATGGAATTATATAAGATAATAATTTTTAAATAGGCTGGAATTAAGAAAATTTTCTGGGAGTTTAAATTGCGTAAGAATAATATTTAATCCTTCTAAAGTTAAACTAAGAGAATACATGTAAATTGGTGATATACTACTTAAGTATTTTTTTATCTCGAAAATTATTGTTTTTATATTCGAAAAAATTACACTAGTAGATTTGCCTTTTATGAATGAATAATATATAAATTTCGTCCCTTTACTGATTAATTTTTTATTTTTGCACTTTTTAATAGTTTGGCTATGCAAGGAAAGATGATGAAATTATGAAAACTTCTATTACAATAAACTATGGAGTTGTGTTTTCTCAATGAGTATGTGAAGAAGTTTAAGAAAATCTTAAAAATAATATCCTTCCAGCTGGAAAGAAATAGAGCTATTTCGAAAATAGAGAGGACAATCAAAAAATTGTAGCTTTAAGGAATGTGCAGAGATTAGGTGTAAAGAACTCTTTAAAAGACCACATGAAGATAAATAAATAAAAATATCTGTCATATAGTTACTCCATGTTCGAATGTGCCATTAATAAATTAATCATTTAAGCCTCAGGTAAAGCCTATTATGACTTATGCAGTAAGTCATATCTTTGGCCAGATTTAAAACCTAAAACTATCTTTTTACATTAATAATTAACCTTGAATTTTAAATATTTATTTATTTTCCGATTCAAACTAGACCTAAAACTTTAGCTGTTCAAGATATAATAAATGACATTTAGATATCAGAATTGTCAAAACAATCGCAATATGATATGCTTAGCTTTGATTATCTAGACAAATGTGTATTAGAAGAAGTGAATATGTAAAGTTTCTTATAGAAAATAGTGCATTTATCATCGATAGTTGTTCACGAACTAATTTAAATTAAAGCGCCCATCAAGAAATTGTAAAAATATGTGAAAATTAGAAAGGACACTATTTTTGAAAGATTAAATTGTGAATACTGAAAAATAATAAAAATTTCTTACTGTTTGCTTAATATAATCAAAATAAGCATACTTCAAGTATAATAGATGTTCATGCAGAAACAGTAAAGACATATTTCTTACTCTTTGCATCTAAAAAGAGTAATATTTAGATGAAAATGACTTGATAATAGGTAGTGAAGGAATTATTGTTTAGGTCAATGATAGTAAATTTGGTAAGAATAAGTCAACATTTTTAAAGGTACTATCACAGCCTTTCTGAAATAATAACTTTAGCAAGAATAATATAAACCTTAAAATTAAAAAAAAAATTATAGAGAAAGGATAGGTAATTTATGTTCAATTACAATAACAATTATCAAAGCGGGCTAGATATTACCCTAAACTTCATATACCTAGTTGTTATATTAAGTCTGCAAATGCATGTATTTTTTCTTTCTTATTCAAAATATGTTCATATTCGTTAAAAAAAATTCTCCTAAGCTAAATAATCTTAGTCGACATTATTCATTGTGTTCTTGCATTTATTAAAGTATAGTACCATGCAAGGACCAAATATTACTGCAAGCATAATCTTGCCAACCCAATAATACCTTTCTCTACTCTTCCAAGGCTCCATGCAAAGCCTTACAATGCAATTGACCATAATAAAAAAGTATAATGTATTAAAGAAACTCAGTTCTGGAAATATTATTAAAATGCAATGCATATTGAATGGAACAATAAGGAACCAGGGATAGTAGCTGAGGCTCATAATGTCCTTGAAAGCAGTTAGTGCGATCAAATGATGGCCTAAGTATCCAAAATTGCACCAACCAAATCTATGATACTGGGCGATGATATCAATAGAATCAATAACATAGTAAATCACAGAAGGAAACATTACAATTTTTGCAATAAAATCAAGTGGAAAAAAGGCATCTTTTGGATTTGGGAAAAAGAATCTATGAATTGTACACACAGTTAATGGTAATAAGCTTAGGTGATTCCAAGCCCACCAAAACAATGAATTCCAATTCATATTTATTATATTTCAGCATTTTTATTCTAATTTCTTGTTATAACTATATTAGGTTAATATTTCCAAGCATTTAGCTAAAGACCTTGCACAGGATAACTTGAATTTGAAAATTAGCAGAGTAAAAACAAGAAGAAATAGAATAAATCATTAAGTCAATAATTCGTAGGCATAATTTAGGTTCAGTTAGGATCATAGGCACAAAGTTCTTTTATCAAAAAGTATTCTGCCAATCCAAAAAAAAATAACCAGAGTCTCCCGATGCAAAAAAATAATTGAAATTACTTATAACATATTAAGAGGTAATCAAATAACATTAAAAAAGTCTCTTACCCAAAGCAACTTAAGCCTGCAATGTCTCAATATACCAAAAATCTTAATTTACTCAAATATTCAGATTAACCTAGAAATTGATATAAACTCTTAATAAAATTGATGCAAAATCATTCAAAAGAAATTATTTTTTATGCTTTACTGTAAAATCGATTAGAACTTCCTATGCAAATTCTCAAATTAAATCTACTTAACCTCATTTTATCGTTCTAAGAAAAGCAACTGATCAACAAGTAGGCAATATCCATTCGCTGCTTTCCCCCATTTTTTTACTGCTGTTTCAAAAATCACTTCATCAGGTAAGTCTCTATTCCTAGACTGTTTAAGAAATCCATAAACATCATCAAAGTAAGCCTGACCCATTTGGTCGATACATTTTTTCCTCATAGCTGACCGTCTGTCAGTGCTAATAATTCTATCACAAGAATCACAAGGAGAAGAAAAGCTCTCGTTTTCATATTTGTTTGATTTTTCAATCTGGCTTTTATATAAATCAACTACTCGAGTTAACTCATTCCGGTCACTGCACCCTGCTTGAGAAGGTTCTTCTGAAATTGTGCTTAAATCGTAATAGCCTGATGCTTTAATAGCACGATTGTCTGCTGGTGGCGCATTTTGACTAAGATTAGGGAAAGTTCTTGAATATTCAAAAGTGTCTGAATACTCCATCGTATTTCCTAATTTGTCTTCACAGGGCATATCTCCTGAATATTTTAAATAATACTCATAATTCGCCTGGCTATTTAAATCCTGCATATCTGTTATGCTCAATTCAAAATTATCTTCAGGCTGTTTCTTATCAAAAGATTTTCTATTAGTAAAAGCTATAGAAGCAATAGTCGACCCACTTCCACTTAAATCCGAAGGAGGAGACATCTGGTTTCTTGTCTGAACTTCATTTAAAGCTCTTGTTGAAGGTGTTGAGTAAAGCATATCATATTTTCTCTGTTGCGTTCTAATTAAACCTTACATTTGATTTCCAACAAAAGCATCTTTAGTAGCTCTTTTCATTTTCTCAAACTCTTCATCAGCTTTTTCTCTTTTAAGCCGTGCTATTCTTTCTTTAGGCGACTCATCCACAATTTTAGTAGGACTTCTATCAGCAGGTCTTTCTTCGGCAACTATTGGTTTTCTTATAGTCAGTTGTCTTTTTACTTCTTGTCCATCTGAAGCAATAAAATTTTGCATAAAGCTCAAAATGTAAGAATCATGCATAACATCTTGAACAGAAAGTCTAGTATTAGTATCTTTTGCGAGCATTGATGAGACTATTCTTCTTAATTGAGGAGAATATCGATTTGGTATTGGTTCAGCAGTCCCTGAGACAATTTTGAAGACTAGGCCCAGAAGGTTATTTGCTGAAAAAGCATGTTTAAGAGTACAGAGCTCATAAAGTACACAACCTAAGCTCCATGCATCAGACTTATAACTATAAGGATGACCTTCACAGACTTCAGGTGACATGTAATAAGGAGTGCCAACAACAGTCATTGCTGCTTCAGATCCTTGAAGAACTTTTGATATTCCAAAATCCCCAAGTTTTACTGTATTGTTCCCTGTAAGATAAATGTTTGAGGTTTTTATGTCACGATGAAGAATACCAAGTTTATGGATGTATTGTAAAGACATGCAGATTTGAACGAACCAATTCATAACCTCAGCTTCAGTGAAAAACTCATTTTTCTTGTTTTTTTCTTTCACATGATATGCGAGATCTCCTACGTCACAGTATTCCATAACTATGATTAAGTGCCCAAACTCGCAAAAACTGTCTCGATATGTGACTATATTGGGATGGTTAAGCCTTTTTAGTAATTCTGCTTCTTGGTATGCGCCTTGGATTTCCTTATCTGATAAGCCTGTTAGCAATATTTTTTTTGCCACTAGTTTTTCTCCAGTTTGTTTGTTCTGAACTAAAAAAGCAGCTCCTATTTAAGTATCACCGAAATTCCCACGTCCTATGATTGTAATTTCTTGATAGCTGGCACTATAAGACATATTTATAGATTGAGATTTTAAGTTAAACTCTTAGAAAATTTGATTTGTGGAGTGACTTATAAAGGAGATACTTATTCCATGTCCCCATCTGATAATGAGCAAAAACATGCAAAACCTATGATTTTTACGTGAAAAAGTAAGCTTTAAAATTTATATAAATGATCCCAATTGCTTTTTGGTACTAATAATAAAGTATAAATGCAAAATATCAAAGTAAAGTTAATTATTTATAAAATGCTTATAATTATAAATTAAACTGCTAGAATACTAATTTCATTCATATTTGCAATTACTTAAATTTAATAGTACAAATTTAAGCTATTTATTTAAAAACTGGCTGGTGATATAATCTTATTACAAAAATAGATACAGATTGTAATTGATTTAACTAGTTTTTCATTAATAATAATCAACAATATTTTTAATAAATTATGCCACTCATTTTTATATTTTTAAGTTAAATTTAGTTCTAAATAATTATTTTTATAAATATTCTACAATCATAAACTTAGTTTTGCCTTAATTTTATAATAAGAATTTATGAACATCTATTAATTTTAGATAAAAACTAATAATAAAAATTATATATAATAGATTTTATACCAGTCAATCAGCAACTTTGGGTTATTATATTGCTATATAATTACAGTCTATCCTTGTAGATATTTTATATAATAATAACAAATTTCTAAGAAAATGGCCAATATGGAAAAAATAATTAAAATATGGGCATTCTCTATGTAATTAATCATTTTAGTGTTGACTATATATAAATTTTTGAATATCAGCTCAAATAAAGTTTTGTTAAATTTTTTTATTCTTATATGTTTCTTNAATTTTTTTATTCTTATATGTTTCTTATACAATAATTAATAAATTTAGAGAGCTTACACCTCAAATTAGCTTCGTCAAAAAGGCTGAATATTTTACGCTCATTACAACAAGTATTAGCATTTTGATATCCCGATCATGCATAGCAATATAATCTTAAACTAAATATTAGCATAGCCCAACAAGAATACTAAAAAATCCGTCAATTTTTTATAAAATATTAAGCGAAAAAATTTCTTAATAAAATTTGTATCCCAGCTAGATTTGCAAACCCAGACAAAACAATTATTCTCTTTCTCTAATCTGATAGAGTCTTTATGCGCAAAGAAAGGCTTAGATCATAAGCTATCCTAAGCAGCAATTATGTGAAGATGAGAATTTAGTAAGAGTTATTTTCCAAAGGCATGAAAAACTTATTTGAGTAACAATTTTCTGTACAAAGAGTAAAACTAACTATTTTAGAATGTTGAAACAAAGATTGCATATAAAAAGAACTTAAATAGTAAAACAGTTGAAGTCAGTCATAAAATTATTAGTATAAAAAAAGCCATAAATATATATACTATATAACTGCATAGTCTAGTATATTATGTATATATTTTAAACTTTTATATATAATAGAACTATTATAAACCACTTCATTTTTATTAAAGTCTGTGGGCCCACAACATTTTTCTTCATATTTGATGGTTCTTTTTCTTTAATTTAAACCTGCTTATAATAATAAAATGACGCATAATTGTAATACAAGCAACGAGATCGGGAATACTAGCACGCTGGACTTTTATATAGTCCAAAGAACTTTAGGATCAGGTTCCACATCCAAAGTTAAACTAGTGCAGGATCCATTTTCTAATATACTTTACGCAGCTAAAATTATAAAGCTCTTACCGCAATTTTCACCTTACTATTACAGGTCTTTACTTTTATCAGAAGTAGCTTGTCTTCGTAAAGTTACACATAAGAATGTTATTAGAATTTTTTCTTACAGGGAATTAGGTTCCTACACTTCTAAAAGTAAAGGGTTCTATAAATGCATGTATATAATATTAGAATACTGCCCACATGGAGACTTGTTTTCACTTTTAGAAGAAAATAAGAACTTAAATGAAGATATTAGTTTGTTATTTTTCCGCCAAATCATTGATGCTTTGGAGACTTGCCACAAATCTAGAGATTTTATTTTTTGTTTTCTTTGCTTGAGGCGCTAGGGATTAAAGAAAAATTTATCAATTACTATCTTGAAAAAAAAATTATTAGGAAATGCATAATAATATCCCTAACTATTTTCATGTAAAATTTCATTTATATATATCATAGATATTACAACTGATGCTAGTTTTTAATTCTTTTATTTTTTTATTACAACTTAATTCATATGACCATAAATTATGTATTTTATTTTTGATGTCATTGAAAATTCTACTTATACTAAAAAATATTTTATATACCTGATTTATCTAAGCATTTATTCCAAATCTGGGTTTGCACATGGTGATTTGAAACCTGAGAATATTCTAATTAGTAATGACGGAATAAAAATTATTGACTTTGCCCTCTGTACAAAGATTGCCCAACAAGATCGCAAATGTATCGGCACACATCAATATTTACCCCCAGAATGCCGTGCTAAGCAAAATATAGATGTTATCAAGTCTGATCTCTTTTTAGCGGGCGTTGTGCTTTTTATCATGTATATAGGATGTCCTCCATTTCAGTGTACAGACTCAGAAGATACTCTTTATAGCATGATTAAAGCGGGTGAGAAAGACAAATTTTGGGGATTTTTCGAGCGAAGGAGACCTGATAAATTTTTTTCACAGGATTTCAAAACCCTAATTGAAGGTTTACTAGAGTTCGATCCAAATAAGAGAATGGGGCATGAGCAGATTAAGAAAAATTTTTGGTTTCAGCAAAATGTTGATGAAGAAGCTGTAATCCAATTTATTACACAGAAAGGTCAATAAATATATCTAAAAGTGTTTATAATTATATATACAATATATATATCTTTTACAAATTTCTGTATACAGATACAAGTGCATTAAGCTTTCTAATTTTACTAGTTTGTATCAGTACTTTCAGCGAATGCTGGAGCTGCCAAACATTTTAATGCTTTTACTGAATTCACTATAACAAACAGTTTTATTTACAAAACTGGAGTAAAGCCAAGAGTTTACTCAACATTATAACACTAGGCATCTATCTTTGAAACTTCTAATTGTGTTTTGACTTGGCTTTTTCACCACATTATCATTGGTTGGATTTAACTTTAGGAAAAAAAACACGAATCTGTTGTCCTAAATTCAAACCAAAGCATAGACTGAATCATGAAAAAAAATTAGCAAAGGACGATTGTATATTGACTCAATAGACATTATGGTATCATTAAATCCTTTTAATCAAGTAGCGGAGACTATTTGCTTGAATTTATATTTCTGTTTTTACTATAAATCTACTCTTAGCAATAAGTNGAGACTATTTGCTTGAATTTATATTTCTGTTTTTACTATAAATCTACTCTTAGCAATAAGTCATAAATAAACTTTATAATTTTGAAACAATTTTATTAATTTAACTATTATAATAAATGCTAAATAATCATCCACAGCATAAACTATGACTAGTAAATATGTTCTTACGAAATGCTGCAAAGCTTTTATCTACAAGATATCTTAGGACATCAGCTCTTTCATCATATCCATTCAGTAAAGTCCCACTAAGATTTTTTTCTGAAGAGCCTAAAAAGGAGAACATAGACCCAATGAGTCAGAAAATGCTTGATGAGATTAAAAGTGGAAATGAAGAAAGAAAATCAATGCCTGGACTCTTTTACGGTACAGCCGCAGCTCTAATCTTCGCAATGTTTTATCTTCAATACATCCTACAAGCTCCTAAAAAACAAGAAAAAAAGCCTCATGTCAAGATTTTAGGTGAAGCTAAAATTGGAGGGCCATGGAGTGCTTTAAACAAAGAAGGGAATGTTCTCACAGACGCAGATTTTAAAAACAGCTATTTAGTTTTTTATTTCGGATTTACTCGCTGTCCTGATATCTGCCCAGCCTCATTACAAAAACTTTCATCTGCTATTAATCTTCTTAAAGAACGTGGAGTAAAAAATGTCCGATATCTTTTTGTGTCTTTAGATGTCGGTCGAGATACTCCAGAATTAGTTGAGAAATATACGAAGATTTTTCATGATGATATTGAACCTTTGATTGTTAGAGAAGAAGACTTGACAAATTTCTTGAAGACTTTTAAACTTTATAGTAGAAAGGTTCTTAATGAAAATGATTATATGCTTGACCATACAACTTATATGTATTTGTTTGATAAAGGAGGCAAATTTGTGAATGTTCTTGGAGCTAATTTGAATTATGAAGAGCTAGCTAATGTTATTCAAGAGCATATCAAGGAAATTGAAGAATAGATAATAAAAAATAGTTAAGAGAAGTATATTTAACTATGGAATTTTACAATAGTTTTATGTAAATGTGAAATATTGTTATGATAGCTCTGATGCTTGTGTTATAAGGTTTTTGGAGAAATAGCATTTTTATATTTGGTTTGTTCTGCATATTTTATTAAGAGATTTATCTTGTGGAAATGCAGAAAAAGAAGTGAAAAAAAATGCTTATAAGATTCTATGTGATGCTTATAGTATGACTAAGAATTACTTTTCATTGGGGATGAATATAATACACTTTATATTATAAATGAATTTTGAGAAATAAAAATATATAAAATCTTTATTTTCTCAAAGAGCACTTCTTGTTGATTAGTTTCACATATATCTGTCACTTTTTTCTTTACTAATTTTACACTCTCTTTGAAAGACATATATTTCTTATTTTGGGACAATGTTCAAAGTATTTATTTATATTATAGTGTTTAAATTTCACTTTAGTAGAAGTTATTATCATTCCTAGCATTTTTGATTGTTCTAGTGTTTTTTGCTTATGATCTCATCTTCAGAATTTCTCTTCTTAATACTTTTTATGGGTAGTTTTCAACAGAATTTGAAGTCAAAACAAATTCTCTACTTAGAGCATGTTATGAGCAAAGTTAAAAATCTTAAAATACTAATATCTGTTTAACAATAACAATCACTAGAATATTTAGTTTTACTTAAGCTATTATTCTAGTTGTACTTCAATAACTGACTACCCAACTATATTTATAACTATTTATCAAATATTGAAAAACATAAAAATGGAAGTTGGAAAAACTATCTCTAATTATGATGCTCCTTCAGAACTTGCAATAAGGTTACCCCAAGAATTAATTTCTCGTGAAATAGGCGGTAAGATTTAAAAAATCACACTTAAAGTTCTCTTAATTCCAAACAAAAATATTTTAGACAGACTATAGCCTGTTTGTAATTCAATTTGTCAACTAAGAATATTCAAAAAAATTCTGGCTCATTTATGAATAGTCTCAGTTATTAAATTAATCTGGGTCAATTTTTTTTCAGAGAGCTGAGATTTAAATTTAGCATTATTTTGAGCATATTTGCATGCAATAAAATTCTGAGTTAAAAAGTAAAATTTGAAGAAAAGTGTCTGTATTCTTTTAATAAGATTTGACTACAAAATTTGCTTACGGCTAATATTTAAATAAAAATTTTAAACTTGTAAAATCATCAAAATTTTTTTGAATATATTAATTGCAATCTATAATTAATATTATCATAATTAAATAGAAATGCTTTTAAGATTATCACTTTGTTAGTCACTTTTTATCTATTTCTTTAAGTTCACAAAAATCCGAAGACTAGCAAAATATATATATCATTTTTTTCAAGTGCATAGCCTACTTTAACCAAATTATCATCCAAGTTCCTCAGGATATTTTTTCGATCTTGATGTCAAATGATTTTTTCTCTTAAATTTTTTCTTTCTCCCCAAATAGCCTATCAATGAATCCTTGGTGTGATTCTTTTATATTTTCTTCAGTTTGAGGAAAAGATATTGGGTTGATAGTTAAGTTCGACAGTCCAACCATTTTATTCAAAATCATCTTATAACATAAACTAAATATATATTTCAAATAAATATTCGAAATTATAAATATTATATTTGATAATATGATAGTCAAAATAATAATTATTAATATATTAGATGCTTTCATTTATTTTTATCCTGCTTTCCAATAAGTGTAAATTCTTAAATATTTTTGGAATTAGCTTTTCTCTAAAAATATCAATGATGGGAATATAAAGCAACTTTATTTTAAAAAAATAAGGGGTTGTCTTGATGAAATACATAGGAATGAAGAGAATGACAAAAAATACTAAGAAAATAAAATTATAATTTTAGAAATCTGTATATAAGCAGGAAGATTACTAACTCATATTTAAGACTGTTTAAAGCTGACTTTTACCTTTAAAATTGTTAATTTATTGCAATTTTCATTTATTATCTAAATTTTAGCTTAATAGCTATGTTATTACAAAAAATTGCATAATAGTATGTGAAACAACGTAATAAAAAATATTTTATGAAAGTGATTAAGAGTAAGCTTCATCACTCTAGGCGGCAGCCTTCAAATCATTTTTAAGACGAAATAGAAGAATTCTTAAACTAAATCAAGACTAATATTTTTAAAAAGTTTATATGGATTTATCTTTATGATAACTATAATTTTCGTTTCACTTTAAGTGTATTTCAATACAATTTTACATCTTTTCACTTAAGCAATCACTTTTCACTCCCAAACCTTTAAAAACTTTTTCTCAACTGTTGTCTTTAAAAATTTTAAATTTCTCTGAAAATCAAAAAAAGAGCACCCCGCCCGATAAATTTTCTCAAAAATTAAATTCTTAAACTAATAAAGCTCTTATTATACATTTTTCGCAAACTTCTACTGAGTGATATGCCTAAAAATTATAAAAGAAATAATCTTAAATTTAGCCAATCATATTTAATATTATGTAAAAAGTATCCATATCTAATTTTTTTCTAATAATTTTTATTAAGAATGTCAGCAAGGAAATCACGAGCAGATCTAACCCCAGCAAAGTCACGTGGAGGTAGCGCAAAAAATACCCCTGCTAAGGCCCCAGCAGAGAAGCCTGAACCTAAGTCAACTACAAAATCCCCATCTAGTGATAAGAAAGGGAGATCAAGAAGTAGGACTCCTGTAAAGACTCCAGCAAAGACCCCAAAGAAGACTCCAGTCAAAGCTACACCACAGAAGACCCCAGCGAAGCCTGTTGAAAAAACCCCCAAGGCTAAGACACCAGCCAAAGAGTCTCCAAGTAAACCCTCTGCCAAAAAGGATAATACACCTGCCAGGTCTCAGAGATCCAGAACCCCTAAGAAGGAATAGTAAGGTAATTAGACTTCATTAATCTTCATCAAGGTAAGGGCTTTCTTTGAAATCGTAATTTTAGCAATAGTAAATTATCCTTAAAGGTAATGTTAAAAGTGCAGTTTCAAAATTAGATTGAGTTTTGGCTGGAAAGGTTAGGATTCTATATGATAGTGTTCTTTTGGTTCTATAGTTCAAATGATAAGTGATTGCAGATTTGATAAATTTTATGAGATGATGATACTTATTCCTTCAAAATTATTATAGTAAATATATTTCGAATTGAAGGGTTTTCATATTTAGGCCAGTTAATTGTGATAGGGCTTCTGATGATTATTGGAAAATAGTCCCATTAAAGTTGGGTTTTGGACAAATATGGTAGTAGCACGCTCACAAAACTGATTATTTTCTAAAAGGTATTCTGTTATTATAATTCATTTCAATGATCATATTCTCATCAAATCATCAGATTCCTTTCTAAAAAAAAATCAAATTTCAATTCTTTTCTTATAAACTCATCAAATGTCTTAACCTAATATTTCAATCTCGTACCTAGATGTAATTTTTCCACACTTTCTCTATCTTTTATCATCTATTCCATCCCTATCATAAATTTCCTTGAGTCTTAAAACCACCTATATTCTTCAAATTATATCCATAATGTTTATATTAAAAGCATTACAATAATCTTAAGATCTAAATTGAAGGTTTTTCGTATCACTAAAATTGCCTAGTTGGCTAAGTCCTTGAAGGAATTGAGAAAAACTAACAATCTTTCCATCAATCTCCACTGAAAAGTCAATACAAGTCAGTAGTCTTAACTTTTGATAACGTACAGGAAGATCTAAAGAATCCACCCCTGACAAAGCTAAAAATGAATTCACAAGCAAAGATTCACTTGATTGATTTTTAGCCAATTCAACAATTTTTTTCGATAAGATTTCTTTGTCAACCCATATATTCTCACTCTTTTCAACAACTTCATTCTCTTTTCTAAAATGCTCAGTTATTTCATTTAAAATATCTTCTCTGCGAGATTTCAAATGCTGAATTAACTTGTTGAAATTTTCTTGAATCTGAGCCATGACTGCATTTTGTGAACGAACTAAACGGGATTTTGAATCTCGAATTTCTTGAAGATATCTTTCAGCATAGTCAGGGCCAAAATTACCTGCTTTATTAGTCTTAAATTTTTTATCTAATATGACGAAATCCGGCTTGTCCTGGAGACAATACTTTATGTCCTTGATGGCTACCAAACATTAAGCATGAAGGGCAAATAACAAACCTACATTCTTCACAGTATGCTTCATTTGCCCTTCCATGTTCAGTACAAAACCCAATACTAAGTTCTTGCTCAGCAGCGAGGTATTGTGAGCCTCTACGCGTAGATCTGGAAGAAGCCATTTATAACTTACAAATTAATCGTTGATTTTCCAAGCTGCAAGAGTGATATCAACAACATCTATGAGATTTAGTAGCTCTTTATTTCTGTCTCCAGGCTGGGATGAGGAAATTAAATCAATATTTTCACGAATTTCAGGAGTTTTTGAGTTGTGCGGAATAATTTTTTCTATTTTTTTCAAAGATATATGCTTTGTTAAGTTTATTGGCCCTTGTTGAGGTAGCTTTTTGTTTACTGAAAATTGAGATTTTTTAGTTTCGCTTTCAAAATCAACATTTTGGTTAAGTTTTCTTATTGAAATTTTGCCTTTAGTAGGAAGTTTTAAGGCTTCACGGCTTGCAAAAAGGTTGTTTTTGGATGCTTCTATGATCTTGCTGATTTTTTTTATCATGCCATTACGATGCTCGTTTTTTTTATGCATTCTCGAGTACCATCGCTGTTGAAGTGAGTCTTTATATGGAGGAGAATAAGAAATATTGACATCTGGCTTTATTGATTGCTTTAATGATTCAATAACCTGAAGGTTTTTTTTAGAAAAGAAAGGCGAATAAAATCTTATGTTGTCTTTGCGGCATTGATTAAAGTATGGAATCATATCATTCATTGCTTTTTATCGTTTATATATTAGATTTAATAAAAATTCATTAATGATAGTTTAACACATGCTTTAAAATTATTATAAAATAAATCAGAAAGTTGAGGTAAATTGTAGAAATAAACTATTGATGAATACATATGGGTGTAGTTTATATTATTTTAATTCTTCTAGAACTAAATGTCCAGTTTGCTATGAACACC
>MPUH01001419.1:0-15953 GCA_001970955.1 Stentor coeruleus | reverse complement strand
GAATGATATGTGGTAATAGGAGTTTAGGCATATTTCAATCTTCTAATATTTAAGTAGCTATTTTACATCTTAATATATGTCTGGCCAAAAAACATAGTCGTATTTGAGCCCCGAGGTTCAAGTGGCGTGCCCTTTGCTAAAGGAAATTTAGAANTTAGGCATATTTCAATCTTCTAATATTTAAGTAGCTATTTGAGCCCCGAGGTTCAAGTGGCGTGCCCTTTGCTAAAGGAAATTTAGAACCTGAATTCTATTGATAAATGATAAAAAGTATGGGACCTATGTTTCAGTATAAAAAGATTTGGAGCAACTTTGAAAAAATAATAAAATAGGCCAATCTTTTCCGATAGGATAAATAAGTCTTCGACCCATCGCAACTTTATTTATTCTATGACTGTGTAGAGATAATGGAGGGTGGGTTCATTAGGAGGATCACATATGGAGCACCAGGCGAATGAAGAAAAAGAATAAATAGTGTTGTCGATGTATATAAAAAACAGCATAGCCAAATCTTACTGAAATAAAAAAAAAATAATCGATTTTTCTGAAGATGAAGAAATTTCTTTGATCATAATAACTTAAGGGATAGAAATGATTTAGAAATCCTATCAATTCCTTCAGTAACAAGATATTGCCAGCTTTATGTTTAATCATATCTGGGTTAATAAAATATGAAATTTATACTTAAAAATCGTCTACATTTTTAAAATGTTGTATGATTTTATATCTAAGTGTTATATTTTTTTGATTTAGTGAATAAAACTAGAAAATACTTAACTAATTCAAATCTTGCTTACTTTCAATCCTATATATTGCCAATTAATGTTATCACCTGTTATTTTCTGATGATTTATCTTCTAATTTAATTTCTCTACCCTCAACTGTTCTTCCTTTGACTTTCCATTTTGCCATAAAAAATACAAAATTGCTAGAATTTTGCATAATTTCTTTGCAAATGGGGCATTTAACTTTGTTTTCTATAGTATCTCGTAAATCAAATTCACCCAAGATTGCATAGGACTTTATTATGAAAAGTTTCGCATCTTCTATTTTCGCAAACACAAAAAAAGAAAACTCCAGGGCTAGCATAGCTCATTGAAGGGTTAAGACCAAACTCCATCACATATTTTTGTGAAAGTGAATTAAAATTAATAGGTTCTAGTTCTAGCGGGCTAATTCCATAACGACCAGGTAAGTTTAATAAAGTTACCCTTTTATTTTGTTCAATTCCAAGTTCTCTTAAAGTTTTATTGCCATCATTGTACTCAGAATAAAAAAAATTATCAATCTTGATAAAATATATGGCATTTGAAGTAGGATATTTGACATCTTGAATAAATCTCAGAAATTCTGCTAGTTTCCAATTTAAATTCACTGTAAATTGCTTTATATTGTTATTAGGATCCAAAACACAAATATTGCAATTATTATCCATTTTATTATTAAAAACAATGAAAAACTTGAATATCTGTTGACTATCATTGTTTCTTCCATCACATGAAAATCACAAATATTTCAACATTTTTTGGTTCATTTTCTAATTTGGATGCAAAATTGCAGGAAATCGCTTATTAACAATAATTAATGAAAGATATGCATTACCTAACACCTTTAATACAAAAATTAAAACATTTAGGATACTTTTCTTTGCAAATTTTAAAGAATTTCTAAAACTAGTAAGCTAAACTAAATTAATTAGGTCATAAATACGAAAAATCAACACATAAGTTATTATAGCTCATAGTGTGATAATACATTTTCTGCTATTTAATTGGATAAAAATCCTTTAATTTAATAATAATCAAAATAAAAGAACTAAAAATTTCAATTTATATACAATCTAATGAGTTTTTATTTCTATCCCAACATCATTTTGTAAATTATTTTTTATAATCAATAATATTTCCTAACTTTTCAATATTTATCACAATATTTCATTAGCTAAACTCTATCTTTAACCCACTCTTTACGTATGCCCTTTTCCCATACACCTTTTTTTGTGATGAATTTCTTGTGTTTTGGTTCGAAAAAAGTATATTCACCAGAGCCATGCTGTTTCCCAAACTCCCAATTGCCTGAGTATATTTTCCCATCTGGCCATTTAAACTTGCCTTTGCCATGTTTTAAATCATTTATAAAATTCCCTTCATAAATTCTCCCATCATTCCACGTAAATACCCCATATCCATTCATTTTATTATCAGACCATGATCCATCATATCTTTTGCCATTAGACCAAGAATATATTCCTTTGCCTTCAATTTGATTACAAACAAAATCTCCTTCATACCAGCTTCCATCACTCCAAGTAAACTTTCCATGCCCGTTTTTCTGTCCATTTTCAAACATCCCTTCATATGAAGACCCATCTTTCCACGTTTCTTTCCCAAACCCATGCTGTTTCCCTTCAAGAAAGTCTCCTTGATACTGTAGTTTATCATAACATACCATTTTCCCTTTACCTTCAAGTTTACCTTCACAAAACTCTCCTTCAAAACAATTCCCATCTGATGTTATCAGCCTTCCAAACCCTTCCCACAAATTATCTTTAAAATTCCCAATATACTTATTACCTTCTCTAGTAATCTCAATCCCTTTCCCTGATTTCTGCCACTTTTCATCAAACTGCCCTTGATATATACTCCCACTTTCTAATATAAAAGGTGTTTGTTCATTGATTTTCAAAACAAACTCAGGTAAAATCTCTTCCATTTCTCTAGCTTTTTGTCCCATTTGTAACCTTGGATTCCCATAATAAACCTTATATTTTTTCTCGCTTCTATCCGACATAAGCGGAGTTTCAATGTTTTCTCTTTCATCTTCTCTGATCACCTGTAGCTGCTCTTTGGCAAATTTTTTACTCAAATCTACATCTTGAATATTTTTCCCTCCAGCTGGTGCACCTTTTAAGCAAGCAGTACAATTTTGTCCCATTTAAAAATTTTCATTTCATAATCACTAAAAACTCTATTTAAAGTATTTTTCTATTTAAATATACAAATTATTCATTGTTTTTCTTTATTATAGGCATAGGAATTACCCCTTCATTGTTTTGTAAAAGCATCCTTTCAACTAATCTTGGGATTTTTGGAGGATCTTTGCAATCAAATGATAGAATATTAATTTTACATGCCTGAGTATTTGGAGATGCAAGTAATTTTTTTGTCCTAGGAGTTGTAAATGGGGATTTTTTCTGTTGTGAAGTCCCAGTTATTTGTTGTGCAAGAGAATTGTTTGGCCCTAAAGCAGCAACTCTTGGTTTTATTGGGGAAATTTGGTTTTCTAAGAACTCTTTGGCAGTTTGTATGAATTCAGTGTTATAAAATTCAACGATTTCAGAAGATTTTCCGATATGAAGCTTTATGTTTGAGAAAATCCCTTCATCTTCATTGTAAGTTTTTTTATAGACATCTGCTAAAACAGCAAATTTTATAGGGTTTGTAAGTTTACTAACAGCAAAAATACTGCATAAGATTATTGTTGAGATATGCCGACCGAATAGAATTTCAGTTCTTTCGCTTAGGACAAATTTTACGGTTGACCATATTTTTTCTTCTATTGGTTTGTCGATTTTCAAAACTTTACAGAGGGTGTCGATACGGCAACCTGCTTCAGTTACCATACGGTCGAAGAAAATCTCGTATTCTTCAGGGAAGAGACCTTTGAATTTGTTAAAGTTATTCTCTTGAGGCTCAGCATTAGAATTACTGATATACTCTTGTATAAGTAAATGTATGGGGCTACTTTCTTTCCAGCCAATATGCATAAGGATTTTATTCTCAATCTGAGCAATATGCTGTTTGAAATGCGTAGGAATTTTCGGTATATTAATAAAAACAGGAATAAACTTAAAAAAATCAAATCCAGGACAATCAAATGCATCAAGGACTTCAGTAAAACTAATAACTGTAATATTTTTCTGATACAAAACCGCCTCAACACAAAAAACAAACAAACAAGTCAGAAAACTCCTTTCATCATACTTAAAGCTCAGCTCATTAAATTTTTCTTTTGTCAGTTTTCTATATAAAGCATCATAAAAAATCATGATTTTCGCTTCAATAATACTATCCTGATAATTCAATAAATACTGCAAACTTTCTATCTCCCTACCATAATCAATAATAACCTTATCAATAATTTCTTGATATTCTAAAGCCCCTTCTGTATTTAAAAACCATTTTTCAAATACCATTTCTTCACGGACGTATTTTTCTTGTATAATATCACTTATCCATTTAAGCATTTCCATAGACATAGTCATTGGCGTTGTAGATACATCAGTTATATTTATAATATCATTACAATCACTTTGTTCAGTTTCATAACTCAATACTTTTCCTTTAATATTTCTTTTAATTATATCATTTTTTTTATTTTTCAAACAGTCTTTTGTTGTAAACTTAAATTCTCGCTCATCAAAATCCCCTGTTTCTAAACAACTTTCATAGAAATTTGATATGATGCAAAGGTTTTTTTTTATGTATTTTCTTGAAAGTATTCCTTGAAGATTGTCTTTTTTTATTAAGATTCCTAAAGGTGTTAGTAGCTCTTTTGAAAATTCAAGGACTCTGTCGTGCCAAAAGGCTCTTTCTGAATCTGTGTAATTTATTGATATTGAATGAAGTGAGGATAAGGTTTTTAATGATGATAAGTAACTTGGAAGCCTTTCTAAGACAAATGATAATGTTCCGATTAATAGATACATACAATCAGAAAGACTGGTGGTTTTGCTTAGTTTTGATATCCGGATTGATATAAAGAGTAGCCAAGAGGTTTGTTGGATTTGTTGGAGAAGTGATGGGTTTCCTTTTATGTCAAGAGATTTCCATAAGGTATTTAGTTTGTAAAAACAGGTTTGTGATATGTGGATTGATTGGGCTAATTGGGATGTGTCGGATATAGAGTGTTTCGAGTCTAGAGAAACGTGTCTTGGGTAGCTCAGTAAAAAACTCATGTAAAATATTTAAAAAGTTTAAATTATTGATAAGGTTAAATACCATACTGAAAACGCTGCAAAAAAATTTAAAAATGAATTTAATGTTATAACTATTACAATATAGATTTCATAGAATCTGCTTTTTTTTGTAATTTTAATCATCTTTAAGCAAAATTATCTTGAGTACGTTTAATATTTATGTCTCAGTAGACCCAATATATATAATTAATATTTTTCATGTAAAATCTTATAACTTTCAATACTACATTTTAAGCGAGAGTGTACAAATTCACAAAAATCATTTAAAGTAGGATTATTGGCAATCTAAAATTTGATTTTAATATCAAATCATATTTAAAACGGTTTGTGATTTTATAAACAACATATCCTATGTGTTAGTTTTATAAATACAGCATACTTCTAAGAGCACTATACTGCTTAAGCAAAAAAAAATTTTAATTTATCATAGAATGCGAAAATTTCAATGTTCATTTATCAAGACTATTTGCTTAGCAGAAAATAAGTATCTAAACTTGTCTTAATCATTCTTCTTTTAATTTTAGTCTTCATTTCTGTGTTTCTATAACTTTTCTTAGTTCTTAAAAATCTTTGGACTAACTTTTTCTTGTCATTTAAGAAATTATAGTGAAGCGATTTTATTTCTTGGCTCAATTACTTAAATTTTTCACTCTCCATTGTAATACTCAGAATAGCATCATTGAAATCTGGTTTTTCATTCAAAGTTGTTTATGCTAAAGACATTTCAGAAATCCTAGGGTATCAAATTCTTTAGATTTATATTTATTTTCCAGTCATAAGCATACTTAAACTTCAGAGTTTTTAATATCAGATGCGATAATACGATCTCTTCTTTAGGCCTTTTAATTTGCCCTTAATCTAATACACCATCATCAGCAAGTTTTTGACTGACAGAATTTATTTTACATTTTATTATCATTTCTTACTTAAGCGTGAAATGCTAATAAGATATTATAATTAACTTTTATTCTTTAATTTTCGTTTGTGTGCCTCAATAAATTATAAATCTTATTTCCCTTCAATTTTACTTCTCTTTCACTTGATATTTTCTTTTAATTCAACCTTCGGAATCAAAACTATAGCCTTAAATATCAATAATAAAGTGCACTTTTGATAG
The DNA here is from genome assembly GCA_001970955.1 of Stentor coeruleus. Classification (NCBI taxonomy): domain Eukaryota; phylum Ciliophora; class Heterotrichea; order Heterotrichida; family Stentoridae; genus Stentor; species Stentor coeruleus. Next base: position 9,858 of record MPUH01001419.1, on the reverse strand, counting down.
TTTACCTCTTGGAAATTTTCGAAATCATAGTAATCTTAATAAATCATAGCTATCAACCTCAAAAATGACCTGAAATCTACATTTATCAGCAAAAAACAATCAAGTATATCATTATTAGCACGCGATATTATCGGTATGTAGCTATCAGCGATATATATTTATACAATAAATATAATTATTAACAAATTAAAACAAAACATTCAATCAAAATACCCAAAACACCAATTCCTAATCCAATCTCACTAAATGACCTAAACCAAATTCTCATCTTCAATAATTAATTATACCTTTTTCCACATCTTACTCTTATTCATAACATCAATATTATCCAATACATAAAATATGCAAAATTTAGCTTTGGTTGACTTGAAATCTCAAATCAATCTCCTTCTAACTGATACCTACATCGCATGGGATTCTAACACAAGATATTTATCATTCCCTTGGATAGACGTAATCGGTAGTAAACTTTCATCAATCCCTTTGCATTTTTCAATCCTAATCTTCCACAGAGAAAAAGATAAATTCAAAGTGTATCAACTAAAACAAAAAACCCAAGACTTAGTACAAGAAATAATAGACACTATTACAAAAAAAACCTCTCAGCAAAGATCATTTGCATTATTCTTAAACCCAATAAGCGGAAACAAAACTAGTAAAAAAGTTTACAAAAATTGGATTTCAAAGATTTTAGATTACTCAGGATGTTATCATAAATTATATGAATTGAATGAAAGAAATTATTTTGAAAATTTCGACCTACAAGAACTTGGAGAATATACTGATATTATATGTGTAGGTGGTGATGGAACAATGCAAGAATTATTGACTAAGATTTATGTTTCTCATTTCGATTTGGGAAAATGGAATTTTGGGATTATTCCAACAGGGTCACAAAATGCTTTATCTTGTGAACTTAATGGGAGAAGTTTAACAGGAGCACTTTTGTCTATGGTAAAAGGTAAAAGTCAATTTTGTGATATAATGAAAGTTTATTTGGATAATAATGTATTATTAGCTACAACAGCTGTTGCTTGGGGATTGGTAAGTGATATTTCTGAACTGGCTCAGAATTATAGAGCTCTTGGGGCATTACGTTATGAGTTTACAAGTTTTATAAGGATTTTTAAAGAGTGGAAAAGGTATTTAGCTGAAGTTCAGAGTGATGGGATAACTACAAGTTCTGAATATCTTTGTGTCATGGTTGGCAATAACTGCGCTAAAAGTTTGAAAGGTAGTGAAATGGTGTTTCCTAAAGGGAATATTAGGGATGGGTATTTAGATTTAGAAATTATAGATGCAGTTGGGAGGATTGAAACAATACAAATATTTAACAAAATGAGAAATAATGGACAACATTTGGATAGCAAAAAAGTTTCATATAAAAAGACTAAAGGAGTCACTATTTCAGCGATAAATCATAACGTCTTCAACATTGATGGAGAGATTTTTTACGGCAAAAAAGTAACCATTGAAATTCTCCCTGAGTTTATTCGTTTCCTTATGATCTAGTTTTTAAACTAACTGATAATATTATTAGCATTTACCTATTAAGTATATAATGGACAATATTTGCTCCGTTGAATCTTCCAAGCAAATTTACGTCAATTGAATAAACCATGACTTGCCTTTTCATCTTATCAAGCAAGTTATAATAACTGTTAATTCCCTCAAAAGTTTTTTGCACTGAAATAGAAAAGTCCTCACTAGTTTTAAGAGCTTTTTTTATGTACCACTTCTTAGTTTCATCACATTTTAACAAAAAATCATTGATTATCTCTTTATATTTTTCGAATTTTTTAAGTACTTTTTTTTTGTGTATAGCTTTGAGGATTTTAGCAAATTCATTCCAAGCTTTTATAATATCATTAGTTTCTTTCTGATAATCTCCTATAAAAGTTATATAAGGAGGGTCTTTATAAAATGTTATAGTTGGAAATCCTAATTTTGCTACTGCAGAAATAAGCATCACAGTGATTCCATCTTGTATATTATAATTTGTAATACAAACAGCATGGACCATTGATTCAAAGTAACTTTCACAAGCTTTATAAAGAAGCCAGTATTTCCTTATATTATATAATTTTCTTCCAATAGGGTTTATACCTAATAGATCGTCAAGTATGAAATCGCTGAACTGATTTTGAATCTGAATCTTCATGCAGTTTTTTTCATGTAAAAAAGGGTGCTTGTTTGATTGGATTCTGGAGATTATGTTTGTTGCACTTAAGTTATTATTAGTTTCAGCTTTGATAACTTGGACAACTATGGGCTTAAAGATTATAGAATTAGACTCATTCATTCTTGTAAACTGATTACAACCCATATATTTATTATTGGTGGGTTGGTTAATGTCTTATTATTTTAAATTTAAAGGCTTTATTATGTGTTTTATGAAGTGAGCATTGAAAAAATCTAGGTATTTTTATTTGATATTTAGATTATTATAGTTTATTATTTTATAAAGTAATAAAGGTTGTAAGAATTCATGTTATTTTGATTTGTCCTTGGATTTTGATGAGAAGGATTTAGTTTATTTTTTGGATGATGAGGTATGTGAAATTTATAGTTTTTTGAAGTTTTAAATAGATAATATTTTTTTTTGGGCTTAGAAAAAGGATTTTATATGATTTGCATGTTATGAAGTTGCTAGTGAAAGTTAGGAGGTTTTTTTGTCTTGTGAAATTTAATTTTTTACGATATTGAACTTATAATTAGGAATCAAACTGCTTTTTGTTTAATTTACTTTGGAAAACTTTGAAGATGATAATAGATAAGGACTGTGAATAAAAATAAGAAGGTGTAGTCATTATTATCATAAAAAAAACACTTTCTAAGGTATTATGTTCTGAAAAAAACTAAACCTTGGAGCTTTATTCGGCAGGGAGGATATAAAACTTTGGTTGAATGTATGGGTAAGGGACATCTTTTATTCTTTTTATGATTAATATATTCGTATTTATTCAGATGTAGTGTTAGAAGATTGATAAAGTATGATGGAACTAAAGTTTTAATGGGTTTGAGTAATAATTCTAATCAGGGATATTGAAAAAACTACCTCTCTTTGGATAGGTAGGAGTTTTGTTCTATTTTGTTCTAATTAAAAATGAAAGGATTTTTATGAAGACTTAAACGGAAAGATATAGACTTTAATGATGGATTTTAGGATGCCAACTAGAACTTAGATGATCTAAATGGCCTAATGAGTAAAACATATATAAAATTATATAATCATCATCAAGAAGGAGAGAGACTCTAACATGTAGAATACTTAATAAACTTTAAGATTAGAATAACTTGAATAAAAATAAAATTGGAATTTAAAGCTTAGAATTAGTAAAGAATATAAAAATCAAATTAACTTGGAAAGTATACGACTTTTAATAGGATTTTTGAATAAATCAATTGAATTTTTTTAATGAAAAGCTATGAAACTTTATGTCTTACTGAGGCTCGCAGTAATGATCTGCAAAGAGAGCTATTTAAATTCATTATTAGCTGTTTGAGCTTCATATTTTAATTAGAAATTCAATTGATTAATTTACTAAAAGTATTCAGATGATTGGAATTAAGAATTTATGACAGCATCAATTCACTTATCCCACTCCATAAATATATTCTATTATTTAGTTGAATATCTAATTTCTACTACTTGGGCTACCAAAAGACCTAATACTACTATAATCTTCCCTTCTAGGCGATCTTATTGGTGATGAGTTTTTTTTCCTAATTGAATCTTTCATTTTTTTAATATCTTCATCAATCCTATCAAGTTCATAGTTTTTCTTGTCAACTTGCCCATTCAAATATCTGATTTTATTAATAAAATCATTTTCTTCCTTTAATATTCTCCCTTGTTCTTCCTTTTTCCTATCAACCTTATATATCATTTCCTTCAAAGCTTGATCCAATCTTTCATTATCCAATTTTCTCTTAGCAATCTGTTCATTAAGTTCTTGTACAACTTTATCATAATTCACATTAAAATCATCATCTTCTTTATCAATACTTTTCATAGTATTAAACTCTAATTCTTTCATTTTCAAATTTTTTGAAAGGATCTCAAGTCTATTCGTTGATTCTTCAAGTCTAATTTTTAAATCTTCTTTGTTTTTAACTTTATCTTGAAAATCACTTATCATATCTTCTTCTTTTTTTTGTAATGCTTCTAACTGTTTGGAGAGAATTGGTTTATCTGCGTTGTAAGATTCAGAAACCAAAAGTTTTGCTAAGCGGAAATAATCTGATGAAGATTCAAGTTTATGATTTGATGAACTTAAAGATTTGATATTTGTTTCAATAACAGTTTGGGCTTCAGAGTAAATGTGTTCCATTATTAATATTAGAAATAAAAATTTTTTATATGAAAAGGAAATGATTGAAGTATTAGTTGTATTGAAAATATGGGATAATTAGAATGTTTTTGCGGATTAGAAAGAAGGAAAAGGGTAATGGGGATCATTGAGTTAAAATGCTAAAATGTAAAAACATGCCGTGACTGGGGATTGAACCCAGGACCGCAAGATCTTCAGTCTTGCGCTCTCCCAACTGAGCTATCCCGGCACAGATGTTATGTGTAGTGTTGGAATTTATACTATTCATTTAAATTGTTAGGGCTAAATATCTATTGAATGCAAATATTAGAAGAAAAAAANGATGTTATGTGTAGTGTTGGAATTTATACTATTCATTTAAATTGTTAGGGCTAAATATCTATTGAATGCAAATATTAGAAGAAAAAAATCTAAATGTAGTTAATTTGGAAAATAAGATAATAATAATTCAAAATGAAATTTTGTTAGAATTTGTTAAGGGTTATTTAATCAATCATAACTTATAAATATGACTTAAAATTGGAAATTTATAAGTTTGGGAGGTAATAAAAAATGCATTTACTTTTTTAATGAAATACTTCTGAGTTTGGGTGCTAAAATTATTTATAGTTTTATAAGAAAATATTGCATTGATGCACTTGCAAATTATAAAAATCATATATATTGAAACCTATCGAAATTTACAAAATTTAGTTCTGAAATTTTTTATCTGTTTAAATGATACTCAAATAGATAAATTTGGTATATTGAATTTCTTTACTTAAAAGCTGTTGTGATCATTTTTAAATGTTTTCAAGTTCATTGATAATTTATTTGAAATTCTGAATAGTTACGAATTTTCAAATAAAATTAAAGTTATTTAATACCTTTAAACTTAAAGTTATTTAAAACCTTTAAAATTAAAGTTTAATCAATTATCTTAAGTGAAAGTATTAAAATTTGGCTTTATATATTTATAAACATATCTTATTATCTATATGACATAATTTATTTCATATTTCTTGTATAGCTCAGTGTTAAAATCATAATTGCAATGATATTTCCCTTGAATTCCCTAATTCATTAACTAAATCCAGTTTTATTACCTAAATTAAAGTGCGCTACACAATCTAAAATATAAAAGTTGAATTAATTGTTTTTCCTTAAACTTTTAACCAAATTTCATTATTTATGTATATATTAAATTATCTTTAGGAATAAATTCGCCTAAAGATTACCTTTTAATAATTTATACCTTATGCTATAATTTTGAAGCTTGAATTACAATACATATATTTAAATTCCTTTATAAACTAATTTATCTTCAAAGATTCTAAATGCCGGCTTTCCATTAAAAAATTTCAGATTATAATAATAAGCAATGAGTCGTGTAATATTTATTCTGTTCCTAGTTTCCGGAAGATTACTTTTGGAATATAGACTTGGATCAAACTATGGACCTGTTATTACTGACTTCTCAGGGGATAATAATCATGGAGTCAGTGGATTTCATTATAAAAATTATGAAAGCCCATATGACGTCTTTTATACAGATCGCGGTGCATTCTTCAGTGGGATTTCGTTTATTAAGCCTCCTTATAATGATAAAGTTCGATCATATTTTACTCTCCCTTCAACATTTTCAATCACAATGTGGGTATTGCCACAAAATAGCGAAGGCACCCTCATGTATAGGTTTTATAACTCAAATCATTATTTTTATATTCAGAGATCAAGCGCTGAAAACTGTCTAAGAATCAGATTTGTAGCTAACAAAGAAGATCCTGGCGATCTTGATTCATCCCAAAATACATTCCCTCATAGTAACATAAATGCAGGTACATGGACTCTAATTACTCTAATATACAAAGAAAACACAGTTTTAGGATATTGTAATGAACAGCTTTGCATCAATCATAGTTATAATAATCCTTATATCGATAAAAATACTTATTGGTTTTATATAGGAAGTGATTACACTTCATGGCCAGACATGAATTTTTTTCTTTGGTTATTTGCAATATCAGATAATGAATTTGATTACTTAAACTATATTTCCTCTTTCTCTAGTGAAATATGCTTAACTAAATCTGGAAGTTGTCTTAGTTCTTGTAATCCAGCAATTATTGATCCATATAAAGGTACTGGTTGCGTCTCTGTAAATACGGATGAATATCAAGAATCAGGAGGGAATTCTTGTTTTTATAATAAAGGATGCATGAGCTCAAGCAATATTCAATACGATTTTCATCATGAAACTTTCACGTTACTAAATTCTAATGATAATTGTGTATGTCCTGGTAATCAAATCCGAATTACATTAGCATGCACAAATGATACTACTATATATTCATCAGTTGTATCATGTTGCTATAGTGATAGTAATGATCAATGCAATACTTGCGTTGATACAACATATTATTTATGCTTAACATGTGCTGCAAGTAAAGCTCCTGCTAATTCAAATTATACTTGCAATTGTAATTCTGGATATTATGGATCTTTACCTTTAAGCACAGTTAGTTCATGTAATGCATGCTATGAAGAATGCTCAACATGTAATCAAGATTTAAAATGTTTGACATGCAAAAGTTCTAATGCTTATCCTGATTCAATTAAAGGATGCAATTGTAAACCAGGATATTATGGAGCAGCGCCATTAATATTTTCAAATTCTTGTCAGCCTTGCCATGAAGAATGCCAAACATGTGAAAATAATTTATTATGTTTGACTTGCAAAAGTGAAAATTCTTCACCTAAGTTAATTCAGGGATGTAAATGTGACGATATGTATTATGGGAATTCTCCATTAATATATTCTAACTCTTGTCAGCCCTGCTATGAAGAATGCGAAACTTGTATTAATGATTCACAATGTTTAACATGCAAAAGTTTGAATGCTTATGTTGATTCAAATAAAGGGTGCAAATGTAACAGCAGATATTATGGTATTAGCCCGTATATTGAAGTAGATTCTTGTTTGGAGTGCTATCAAGAATGTTCAGCTTGCAATGATTCTTCAAAATGCACTACTTGTATAAGTTTAAATGCTCATGCTGATACTGAAATCGGTTGTAAATGCGATATTGGCTATTATGGAATTGCGCCACTAAACTCAATTTCTTCTTGTAAAAAATGCTATGATGATTGTTATAATTGTACCTCAGAATTTAATTGTGTAGAATGCATTAGCAGTAATTCTCATCCTGATTTTGAAATAGGTTGTATTTGCAACGATGGGTATTACAATACAAGTTCATTAATACATGAAGATTCTTGTATAAAGTGTTATGAAGAGTGTTCGGAATGTGTTGAAAAAAGTAAATGCACAAAATGTATTAGTAAAAACACTGAATTAAACCTTGATGGAAATTGTATGTGTATCCAAGGATATTATAACGAAACTTCATTAAAATCTGTTAATTCATGTAAAAAATGCCATGAAGATTGCTTAACTTGCAATTCGTATCCTCTGTGCATTATCTGCAAAGATAATAATTTTATAATCTCTAAACAAGGAGGCTGTGAGTGTAATGCAGGTCTTTTTAAAAATTTAGATAACTTATGTGAACCTTGTAATGATACATGCAAAACATGTGAAAGCAGAATAAAATGTTTAGAATGCAAGGACAATTTATCCATACCTTCTGATATTACAAGTTATTGCATAAAATGCCCTGATTTATGTTCAGGCTGTAAAAGCAATTACGAGTGTGTATCATGTATTGAAAATGCTACTCTTAAAAATAACTTATGCTTTTGTGATAAAGGATATACAAATTCTTCATCATCTTGTGTAATAAAATATTTTACAGCTTCTATGTCAATATCATCAAAAAACAATATCAAAATAAACTTCTCAGAACCTTTAGCCAACAGTTTAATACAAGATGACTTTTTGCTTGAAATACTCAATATAACATTTTCTTTTAGTCTCTACATATCTAATCCTAGCTCATATTTACTTATTCCAAAATTTACAGAAAATATTCCTATAAATACTAAATTCTCTATTAAAATTATCAAAAATCAAATTTTTAGTACTAAAGATTCTCAATTAGAAAATAAAGATTTTGAAGGTGTTTTGAATGAGTTAGAAGTTATTGTTCTTAATCCTAATATTCAAGTTATAGTTGAAACATCTAAAGCTTCATCTCAAATAGCTGTATCATCATCTTTAGGGATGTCTATAACATCAAATCCAGCAGCAGCTTGGGCTATGATTAATACTATTCAATTGATAACTTATTTACCTTTAAATAATAACCCATTAACAGCTGGAATAAAAAAATTTTGTGTTTCGATTGGGAAATATAATATTGTCCCAAGTCCAATGCATGCTTTTTTCAATGCTAATTCAAGTTCAGAACCATATTCAGAAGCTAAAATTTATGGGTTTAAAACTTCGGTTTTTTGGATAAATTTTGGACCTTCTACAGTTATTTTGGTAGTCTCAATTCTTTTAATACCTTATATATACTTGGCTTCTAAGATTAAAATGAGTGAAAAAATGAAATTCGATAAACTTTTGTCAAGCTACAAATATGGATTTTTTTTAAGGTTTTGGATTCAATCATATCTAGATGTTGGGTTTTTTTCATTAATCCAACTTAAATCTGTAATAAGTAATTAGACTATTCTTATCGCTTCTGAAGGCTATTTCAATCAATTTACAGCTATGTTGGGAATGGTAATTTTTATAAAGTTTTTAACTGTTTCAACACCTCCTTTACTTTTTATATCTTCTTTCATGTCATTTTCAAGACTAAAAGATGAAAATGATATTGATTATCATAAAAAATTTGGATCATTATTTTCTGAGTTCAAAATCAATAAAGGTTTCATAAGTTCCCAATATTATACTTTATATTTTACTAAAAGATTATTTTTTATTGTTGCTCAGGTATTCTTAAACAACGCTCCTTTTGTCCAAGCAGGCCTTAATTTAACATTTTCTTTAATTTCAGTAGTTTTTTTACTATACTATCAACCTTACAAAGAAACTCATATATTTGTTTCATCTCTATCAGGCGAAATTTGTGTTCTTATTGTGTTTAGTTTGGCTTTTTGCTTTTTGTGTGATCTCCCTATTAGAATTTTAAGTAAGGTAGAAAGTGCATTTGTAACAATAGTTCTTGTAACTTTAGGAATTCAGTTTATTGTAGCAACTTATGAATTGATAATAGGGCTTAAAAAAATGTATAGTAAGATAAATGAGCATACTTTGAAACTTTCAAACATTAATCAAGTTAAAAAAAATAATGCTGTTACTTCTTAGATAGTTTAAAACTTATAGATTATAGAATAGTTAATAATATTAAAAGTATTTTGGTAAAGTATTATTTTAAATATTATTATATAATTAATATATGTTAATATCTTATAAATGTATATTATTACTGTATTAGGTTTATTGGGTTTTATTTATTTGAATTCATTAGGGTGTTAGGGTGTTAGGGTGTTAGGGTGTTAGGGTGTTAGGGTGTTAGGGTGTTAGGGTGTTAGGGTGTTAGGGTGTTAGGGTGTTAGGGTGTTTGAAGGTATC
>MPUH01001418.1:0-15989 GCA_001970955.1 Stentor coeruleus | reverse complement strand
ATTAATTTTTATTTATTATGAGTGCCTGTTATAACCAAGTTTATATAGTAATGAATATTTATATTTATTTGATATTCTAATATCTTACATCATAAAAACATGGAAATTTGAATTATCGTAACAATAATAACTATATGAAAAATGTAGTATTCTTAGTATATAATATTTATTATTTCATTATTGATTTGCTTTCAAACACCATTTGAAATTAAAATTACGTTATTTTCCCAAATTTGCACCTAAAATCATCAATAAAAACGCCCAGCCGCCTATATGGAGGGCACTTCTAGCATATTTTAGCGAATACTTATAAATTTTCTCCACAACAAATGTTTTTTGCTTTTACTTAATATTAATTAATAACTAACTGAAATCTTAATGATAGTTAATTTGCTGTTGTTTATATCCTTTTCATCTTAGCACAAGTTTTCTCAATGAATAGCATAAAATTTTGAGTCCCAAAATCCAGATTAATCTATAAACTAAATCATAAAAATATAAATACAACTAACTTAAACCAAACTATCAAGTAGGAGATTAAAACAAAAACTTCTTTACAATATATATATACCCAAATACATTTATCATAGTTTCAGATGAGCTAAAATAATGTGTATAAATGTTTCGTAAAGCGCTACGAGCAATTACAGAATTCAAGTTCACAAAACTGCAGGATCAGTTAGCACAAAACCTCGCAGTGCAACCTTCAGCATGTCCTGATACAAAAGGCTTTATGGAAAAGCTTACTAATCTTCGTAAGCAAGCTGTCTTCGGTGATGCTAAAAGAATAGAGCGCCAGCATTCACGAAATCGTTTAACAGCTCGTGAACGTATCGAATTATTAGTTGACCCAGGAACTTTTGTTGAATATGATCAGTTGGTAACCCATCGATGCGTGAATTTCGGTATGGATAAATCTCATCATCCAGGTGATGGCCTAGTTTCAGGACACGGCTATGTAAATGGCCGAATAGTGTTTTTATACTCATTTGATTTTACTGTTGGTGGTGGGACACTTTCAGAAACAGTTGCTGAAAAAATCTGTAAGGTTCAAGATAAGGCCATGGATGCAGGTGCTCCAATTATCGGAATTAATGATAGTGGCGGTGCTAGAATTCAAGAAGGTGTCGTCTCATTAGGAGGCTATGCTGATATTTTCCACAGAAATGTCCAAGCATCAGGAGTTATTCCCCAATTCAGTCTGATTATGGGACCTTGTGCTGGTGGTGCAGTATATTCTCCAGCTTTGACTGACTTTATCTTTATGGTCAAAAAGAGTTCTTATATGTTTGTAACTGGGCCTGATGTTGTTAAACAAGTCACAAACGAAGATATTGATATGGAAGGACTAGGTGGGGCAAAAATCCATAGTTCAAAATCGGGTGTGTCTCACTTCGCTATGGAAAATGATATTGATGCACTTTTATTTTTGAGAAAGTTCTTAGAGTTCATTCCAAGCAATAATAGAGAAAAAGCTCCATCCAAGCCTACAGCATGGTAATCAAAAATTTGTCATCAGAAATAATAATTTTACTATCATCCCAACAAACCTTATGATATGAAAAATGTAGTTAAAATGATCAGCGATGATGAATATTTCCTTGAGGTTCAGCCAGACTGGGCTAAGAACATAATTATTGGCTTTGGGAGACTTGGTGGAGAAACAGTCGGATACATTGCAAATCAGCCTGCATTTCTTGCAGGTGTGCTTGACAGACTATCATCAATAAAAGCTGCAAGGTTCATAAGATTCTGCGATGCTTTCAACATTCCAATTATAACTTTCGAAGATGTCCCAGGGTATCTTCCAGGTGTACACGAAGAACACAACGGTATTATTACCCATGGCGCTAAAATCCTCTACGCCTATTCAGAAGCTACAGTTCCAAAGATCACAGTTATTACAAGAAAGTCCTACGGTGGTGCTTATTGTGTTATGAACTCGAAACATTTGCGTGGTGATTATAACTACGCATGGCCAACCGGGGAAATAGCAGTCATGGGAGCTAAGGGCGCTTGCGAAATTATCTTCAGAGGGGGCGACGTGCAAAGCGAGATCAAAAAATACGAGGATAAATTTGCTAATCCTCTTGGAGCAGCTCAAAGAGGATTTATTGACGAAATTATCACTCCAAGAGATACTCGCAAAAGACTCATCGCAAAATTTAAGGTTCTGAAGAATAAACAACAGGAAAAGCCTTGGAAAAAGCATGGGAATATTCCTTTATAATCCATAGTTTAGGTAATTTTAGGTTAAAAAATTTGATTTAAATATGACTGAGAAAAAGCCAGAAACAAGACCGTCAAATGGTCTGAATTTACAAAGGGAAATCAACAAAAAGCTCTTTTCGGAAACTCATAAAACTGCTCCATCACGAAACGACCGAGATCCGATCACCCAAGCAGGCATCCATGACCGTGAAAGTGAACTCCCATCTGATACCAAGCCCCGTGGACCTGCACGTGGCGAATACTCAGAAAAAGGTCAAGGCTCTTTCCGTTTTGAGCCTCCTTCTAATGTTTATGTGTCTCCAGTTGGTTTAAACAAAAGAGCTGAGTGCGCTCCTGTAAACAGAAATCCAATCACTCAAGACCATCCATCTTTGGCTCCTCCAAACCCAACAAGAGACAGAGAAAAATACTCCAAAGTTAGAGATTCAACGTTTTTCAACTCTTCTTCAGAAACTGTTCTTCCTAAAACTAGAAGCAACCAATAGTAAGATTTATGCAGCTATGATAAAATGCAGAGCAATATTTTTGAGAAACAATCTCCACCTGAACCTGCTAGGCCACAACTTAAGCAAGTACAAACAAAATCTTCAGAAATAAGTTCAATGCTAAGTTATAACGATGGGACGAGACCTGAAGCTATCGCGAATAAGCCAACGGCTAATAGGATTCAAAATGAAGCTTTGGTGCAGAAGAAACAGTTAAATGATTATGCGAAGGTATACAATGCAAGAAGAAACCAGTCAGCTATAACTTTTATTTAACCTAATCAAAACTTCGTAGTGATTTTCAACTTTCAGTTTTGATAGTTATACTTAAATGGGTATTCAACTCAATATGAAAACTAATTGTTAAATATTATGGTTATATAAAGTAAAATTTTTTTGATTATCTATTATAGTAAGGAAGCTATGCATTAGGTTGATACTAGAATGGATTAATACATCTTTAAATGGAAGCATTAAACCTAATAATTCGAATTTCAAAGAATTTAATTTATTAAATAACTGTAGATTAATAAAGAGCCCACAGTTGTGAGAAATATATTTGCACTAACTAATATGTGTATATTTTTGTAGGATAGACAATAATATTTTCTCCATATTATGACCTAGCACCCTAAAAAATATTATTCAAAATACTATTTTCACACCCACCTGCCATTGCATCACAAAATCATTTATACTCATAATCAGCACACTATTGAGCATATCCTTTAAAATCAGGCATTTATTACTAATGTGGATTTAATTTTATTAATAATTAGTTGTTTTTGTGTGGATAATAATATGCTAACCAGGCTTAATCAGCGATTTTCTTCACTATTGTTCAGTGCATCACCTGAAGTTCCAACAGGTCTTCCAGCCACGAAGCGTACAATGCTAGCAGCAATAAATAACGCACTTGACACCGTCCTAACAAAAGATCAGACGTAATAATTATCTAGAGCTTGTGTATTTGGAGAAGATGTAGCATTTGGAGGAGTCTTTCGGTGTACCGACGGCCTAAGAGCCAAACACGGTGAATCTCGCGTATTTAATACGCCTCTTTGTGAGCAGGGCATAGCAGGTTTTGCAGTTGGCTTAGCTTCATATGGGGTGACAACAATCGCTGAGATTCAATTCGCAGACTACATATTTCCAGCTTTTGACCAAATAGTCAATGAAGCAGCAAAACTTAGGTATAGAACAGGTGGGCAATTTAACTGCGGATCTTTGACTATCCGTGCACCATACGGAGCAGTTGGTCATGGAGGACTTTATCATTCACAAAGCCCTGAAGCATACTTTGCTCACACACCCGGACTAAAAATAGTAATTCCAAGAGGCCCAGTTCAAGCTAAAGGCTTGCTTCTATCAAGTATTCGTGATCCTAATCCAGTTTTGTTTTTTGAGCCTAAAGCTATGTACCGAGCTTCAAGCTGTGATGTTCCTGATGATGATTACACAATCCCCTTGGGTAAGGCAGAAATTGTCAAGCATGGTCGAGAAGTGACAATCATCGGATTTGGGCTGCAGTTACTATCTTTAGACAAAGCTGTGACTAGGGTGGAAAAAGAACTGGGGATTACTTGTGAAATTATTGATCTGAGAACAATAATGCCTTTAGACATGGAAACTATAGAAAAAAGCGTAAAGAAAACTGGACGATGTGTTATTGCTCATGAAGCTCCTAGGTTTGGAGGTATTGGAGCAGAGATTGCAGCTAAAATACAAGAAGAGTGCTTTTTACACCTGGAAGCTCCGATTGGAAGAGTTTGCGGATGGGATACTCCATTCCCGTTGGTCTTTGAAAAGTTCTATTACCCAGATGAAAACAGAGCCTATGAGGAAATCAAACGAATAGTCTTATATTAGATATTCAATAAATACATCTATTATTTGATATATACTTATATATTTAATACCCTACATTAATTGTTTTTATTTAACTATACATCAAAATCTTTTTAAAAATCTTCTAAAGTTCTCTAGTTTATTGGGCTTTTGTCTATACAAACTTTGAATGTACTCATAGTTAAGCTGTGCTTCAATCCAACTATGCCACTTATGAAAAGGTATCTGCTCTTTTTTCGCTTTTTCATATAGTATTAAATGTGGAATCACACATACAGTGTCCATATGAGGAGAATTGAGTTTTACAGCCTGTGTTGCTAGAATGAAATATTCTTCACTTGGATCTCTGCGAACTTCTTTTGATGATGGGATGCAAATATTGCTGTAAAAAGTTATCTGAAAATGTACCTGATAAGGGAAGAAACACTTTACTGCAGGAATTGAGTTTGGTGTGTAGCTGTAACGCCTTTCTGGAGATCTTTTGAAAAACTGCTCATCGTCTGGGTCATCAATGCAGAGTTTTAAATTGCTTGATTCGTGAGATATTGAAGAATCTATATTTTGCAGCTCGGAAAGTAAGGAGTTAGACTCTTGAACGCTTTCATTTATGCTTACTTTTGTTTTCTGTTGACTCTCAGCAATTTTTAGCTCATCTTCTAAGCATTTAACCTTTTCCAACATTTTCGTATAGTTCAAACTCATTTGCTTGAATTTTTTATCTGATTTCTCTTTAGCTTCCATAAGAATTTTGTTCATCTTTACAATATCTTTGAGTTTTTCTGATGTCTTTTTTTGTTTTGCCATGAATTTTTCATTCAAAGCTTTAAGATTAGTGTAGTTCTGCTCAAGTTTATTATTTTCTGTAAGCAACCTATTATACTTCCTTTCATGTTCACTTATTGTTTCTATATAAAAATTACTTTGTCGCTTTTCTATTTCTGCCTGATAATAATCTTTTACATCATTCATCTCTTTTTCAAAGCTCTCATAGTATAATAATTCTTCATCAGAATCCTTCCTATTTGAATCTCCTCTTTGTTTTTCAGCATTCAATTTCATGAATTCAGTTTCAGTTCTTGCTAATGTTTCAGAGACTTTTTCATACTTATTTTCCCCTTTTAGTAACAAAATCTTATAATTTTGAATTTCTTCTCTCAATAGTCTGTTTTCTTCACTGAAGTAACCCACTTGTTCTTTAAGCTTATTGTTTTTATCTTGCAAGTTGTCATTGTTGTCTAAAAGCATTTTGGCTATACCAACAGCTGCTGTTAATTCTCTTTCTTTTTCACAGATGTCATTTATTGCGTCTTGTAATTCTTCTAGTGGATTATTTTTGTGTGAGTTGTGCCGATATCGGCGCTCCATGTAAGGAACTTTTAGCTGTGAAGATATGGTGTCTAGAACATTTCTTAGTTTCTGTGAGTCGACTTCATGAGATTTAACAGGTGAGTTCATAATGATAGTAATTATTATACTAAAATACTAAAAAAATTTCACTTTTAGGTTTTTAATTATTGAATAAATATTAGATTGGCTTTTTTATTATTCTTGATTTATGTGGTATTGTATTTTGAGTAATCTATTTTCTAAAGTTATTATGATGCTGGAAAATCATTTGCTAATAATTATATTTTTTCAAATATGCAACTTGCTGATAGAATATATTGTTATAAATAATTGGTTTATGTTTAAATAATATTGTCTTCACAGAAAATATTTCCTAAGTAATGCCCATAACCATATTTCAAAAATAAATTACCTTATGAAAATAGCATCTTCTGTAATTTAGAAAAAGTTTGCCTATCTCTTAAAGAAATAAAATATTTCTTTACAGAGATCATTCATAAAAACTTTGAAATAATTAAAAAAAAATTACAATAAAATTAACCAATACCTGCTTATAAATTCTAAAATTCATTACATAAATCTGACTTCACGCATGAACTTATCCAGTATCGCAGTACACTGATGATAAAATTCTTTATTCTACCCTAACTATTTTCTTATTACCACCCTGCTTGTTCTTCCCACTGATCTGCAGCTTTTTCTTCTTCCTTGACTTCAGCCTCAACAACTTCTTCTCCAGCTTGTTGCCAGTCGTCCTCTTCTACAGCTTTTTTGGGAGCTTTAGCAGCTACTTTTTCATCTTTATCCTTCCTTTCCTCAGCTTCAATGTCTCTCCACACAAATAGGTCGACCATAACATCCCATTTGCTAGCTCTATCAACTACTCCTCTCAAATAAAGGACTTCTCTAGCAAGTAGCCAATAAACCATGGCAATAGATAGTTTGGCTTTATTATTGCAAGGAATGGCAATATCAACATAAGTTAGTGGAGAGTCAGTATCGCAGAGGGCAACAGTTGGGACGTTCATATAGGAGGCCTCTTGAAGAGCTTGATAGTCAGTTCTTGGATCAGTTACAATAATCAACCTTGGCTCTATGAATTTCGGGGTGTTCTGGTTTGTTAGAGTACCTGGTGTCCAACGATTGGCGAAATAGTTTGTCTCTGTGTACTGGGAGAACTTCAGAACGGCTCTCTGGCCATAGGGCCGTGCAGAAATCACCACAACGTCCTTGGGATTTTCCACTGCAGCTATGGCTCTTGCTGCGATTTGCAATTTCTCCCATGTCTTACCCAAATGGATCAAAAATGAACCATCTGGCTTGCGTGACCAGAGATATCTTTTCATTTGCTCTGTTGTATTCGATGTGCCTAAGTGAGCTTTCACGGCTAACAGCTGTTGGATGTCTTCATCTCTTTGTTGCTTCCTAAGCCGGTTCATGCTTACTATTATAAAATCTTAGCCATTAAGTTAACTCTTTGTGTTAAGTCGAAAAACTTTCTTTACTCTCAATCTTACTAAGAATTGGTGTGTAATTTCTTAGGATAAATGGAAGAAAATAATTGTGACATAGAAGACAAAACGAAAAGACTGAAATGATTACAAGCGAAGACTGATTTGTAAGATTTTATATGATTAATGATTATATGAATTCTGTGGATTTAGATACTGTGGAACCTCTTTCTCAAGAGACTTTATAGCTTTTATAAAAAATTACAGATCTAGTGGAAAAATTTATATTAAGGCTCTAGTAAAAATAGAGCCTTGATAGTTTAATATTCATTTGTGGTATTCAATAAGGCTTATGAACTTTTCTTTTACTGTTGATAAATCAGAGAAATATTTCACAAAAATTACTTAAGCAATTGTCTTTTTTGGATAAAATATCAAAATCAAGGCATGCATTTTTTCTAACAAAGTGGGTATTTTCACTTTTTGTGATTGGGTTATTTTCTTTACAATTATTTTTAGAAAAACAAATCTGCAAGAGTGAAAATTATAATCACGATGCGCAATACCTTAGAAAAAATAACCAAAGTCCAGAATTAATTTAAGTAAGTTTATAATTATTTTATCATTATCTTTGATCTCAGATTTATTTATGCATACCCTTGGTGTCCTTATTTACTTCAACTTGCTATCTTCTAGAAAAGATTTGTTTAATCATATTTGAAAATTTATCCTTAGATTTCATGAATAATAATAATGGTTACTGTGAGCTTGAGCACACCCTTGGATAATACTATTTTTATTAAAAAGATAGTGCAGAATTTTCAATTACCTTTGATATGCCCTTTAAATAATTTAAATGCTTTGAAACTATTTAAAATCTTACTTCCTTAATGAGATCTTCAAGCTATAATAGACAATGATACTTGCCAGCTATCCAATAATATTCTTTTAATGTTCTTATGTTGTATGTCGAAAGATTTGCCTGGAAAAATAATCTTGATGTATCAGTGACAATCAAATAATCTTGCTGATTATCATAAATATTTTTTTAATTGGTCTTATAAGCTGAAAAAGCTCATGTAAAGTTTTAGTTGCTAAATTAATGCTCCTTATAATAAGTATAATATATTGATCATTATTTGTAATTTATAGTTGTTCAGGAATATAAGAATTATTTATTATATACTTCTTGAGCTAAGTTAAATTAGATGTTTTATACATATGGGGGTTTGAAATTGTGTAAATGATAATTGAATGATTACATATTTTGAAATATCTTTTAAATAAAATAGGTTTATTAACTTTTTTTGTTATCAAAAATTATATTTGCATCTCATCAGGGAAAATTTTAATAAAATCATGCAAGTATTATAGGATTTTAAACAACATAGCAAGTGCTAAACCTTTGATGATTTAGCACTATTTGCGATGATCAATAAAAACTATTTGGATTTCTTTAAAACATACAAACTCAGATGAAAAATTTCACAAAAGTTACTTAAGTATTTGTCTTTCAACTGTAGAAAGTTATAGTCCAAACTTATATGATATTTTATTGTGAAAGTAGGCATGTGTAGACAATTAAATAAATCATAAGCTTGATACTATTTTTGCTTTGGCAGCCTAGCAAGATCTACTTGTTTATATTTCAAAAATGGTTACTTTATTTTACTTTAGGCTGTTTAAAAGTTGATTGATTATATTTTTTAATTTTTCTTCTCTAATTGCTTAATTTTTGTAAATTTTGAAGCTTCCTATGAATTTTTTTTGAACGTGGATATAAAATCATCACATTCTGGGTGGAGATAAGAGAACTTTTTGATATTATTCCTTGAAATACTGCTCTATTCTGATGGCATTACCTTATAATGAAAGATGCAGAAAACTTAAAAATCTACTAAAAATTGCAGAAAATTGTTTAATATTCATTTAGAAAATCAAAATGATCGAATTTAGAATTTATGTAAAGTCCAAACTTTTAATACAAAGAAAAAGAATTATAATAAACCACAGACAACTATGGAAATATCCAGAAGTCTTAAAATCTAATATCTATTTACTAAATAGCTGCTTAATAATAATCTTCTTCTTCTTCTTTTAAAAGAGCAATAATTTCAGTTAACTCAAGTTTTTCAGCTATATCTAGTGGAGTAAACCCAAGAACATCCTTGCAATCCCAATTAAATTCAGTGTGCTCTTTCAAATATTTAACAGCATCAATCTGATTATTAATCACTGCTGCATGTCCAGCAGTCCTTCCCTGGAAGTCAAAGGTATTAACATTAACTCCAGCAGAAACAAGCAAATGCAATTTTGGAACATGGCCACTTTTAGCTGCATCACATATAATATAAGCAAGATAGTCTGATTTATTTCTAACATCTCCACCTTTTTCAATAAGTTTTTCAGCAATCTTAATATAATCTCTTTGTATTGCTAATAGTAAAGGGGTATTCCCAGAACTATCAACAGGATTAATCATAACATTTTGCTCCAGCAAATAATCAACCAAAGCAGCATTTCCTGTTCTACAAGCAACATGCAGCAAAGTTCTCCCTTCATGGTCTTTTCTTTCCATACTTAGATGATCTTCGCCAAATTTTTTAAGGTCTTCAATATGTCCATCAAAAGCTGCATCATGGGCTAACATAGTTACACACTTGTTTAAAATATGAGCTTTTTCAGCGTGACTATAAAGTCCAAGAGAATTTCCAATGCTTTCAAGTAAGTTTTGCATAGAATATGAAAAAGAAAAATTGCTTTCTTCAATTGTAATTTCTCCTCTAAGATTTTCTCTAAGAAGCTTTCTGATAATATTAGGCTGATTTGTATATTTTCCTAATAAGTAGCTAAGCTTTGTCACTGCACTTTCTAAAGTTATGTCCCTTCCTAATACAACCCCAGCTTGCATGAGGATTTTCCCACATTCATAATCAGAAGTTGTCCCTCCAACTTGGCATTGGGTTATATTAAGAAGGATAACTCCACGTTCTGACGCTTTTTTAAGCTCCTCTAAAAACTCAATACGATTGCTTGGGATATTTCCAGTTCCATAGCTCATTATGATCACAGCTTTTGCAGGCTCTTGAGTTGCAGATTGGATTGCTTTGAGAGTGATGATGGGGAAAATGTGCAAAATCGAGATATTTTCTTCAAGTATTTTTTGTACATAGAATCGCCCTTCAATGCGTGGATGGCGGATATGATCCCATTTTACTTTGTAGCTTATGCCTGATTTGACTAGATAGCTGCAATTTGGACTGTTGAAAGAGTCAAAACCTGAGTTATCAATCTTTGATGTTCTATTCCCTCTGAATAGTTTATTACTGAAGTACAAGCATACTTCAGGGATATTAAAATGCCCTGCAATAGTCAAAGCATCTAATAAATTCTTTGCAGCATCAGTTCTAACTTCAAAGTAAGGAATCTGCGATCCTGTTAGAATTACTGGTTTCTGAAGGTTTTCTAATATAAAACTCAATATAGAAGCAGTATATGCCATTGTGTCAGTTCCATGCAATACTAAAAAGCCATCGTAATCATAATAGTTTTTCTCAATGACCTCAGCAATTTCAATCCAATTTTTCATCTGCATATTGCTGGAATCAAGAAGTGGGCTAAGCTCAATCAGTCTATAAGAAATTCTCTTTTTATAAAAAGATAAAGGAGTTATAAACATATCATCTGAATAGCCAGCATGTGTTAAAAGCCTTAGTGCATGCTCATCTGGATCGTGAAATCTTAGATTCTGCCTTAAAGCATTAGCAAAAATATTAGTAGCTGGAACATAGCCACTTTGAGAGTGAACCATACCTATAGTCCCACCTGTGTAAATTATTAAGACTTTTGAATCTTTATGATCTACATGACTATCTCGCTTCATCTTACGATGAAGACCTTCCGCGATATCATTGTGGAAAGCCATAGACATTTATATTAAACCGAAATAACCATTATATTAATAAAATTTAATAGCTTGACTATTTGAAATTGTAGATAATATGATTTTATTAAGTTTATGCTTTATTCAATCTTCTTTGATATATAAAACTTGATCAGCATAGTTTAAATACATATTTTAATTTTTTGACTTTGAGAATAATGTATAGAATACTGTACTTAACAGCATCACTATTTAATCACTTTCATTGAGATGTTTTATTTAAATAATAATAATATTAAATATACCAAGAATTTTTTTTTTACTTTATGTGATTATATTAATATATCCTGCTTAATTAAAGCTTAAATTATACAATAATTTAATAGTAATGCATTAAATAAAAAGTATAATGTATTATTGTCTATATGATAATTTCAGAAACAATTAAGTAATCAAATATATAAGTTTTGCGCCAATCAACATTCCAGTTAAAATCATTTCTAACCAATTATAAATGTAATCATGCTAAATTTAAGATCTTAGTCTTTCTTTTCTTTATTTGCATCCTCTTCCTTGTTCTCCTCAGGCTTCGGCTCTTCAGTCTTAGCTTGCCCTTGATAAATGCTCTTTCCAATCTCCAAAGAAACAGTCTTTACTTTTTCAATTCCTTGTCTCATTCCTTCAATATCATCACTAGCCATCTTCTCCTTTAGCTCGCTGATAGCCTGATTTAAGTCATTTTTAACATTTTCTGGGACTCTGTCTTTATGTTCATGCATAGTCTTCTCAATATTATAAATAGTATTATCAGCTTCGTTTTTAGTATCAATTGCACTACGTTTCTTCTCATCCTCAGCCTTAAGTCTTTCAGCTTCCTTAACCATTTTCTCAATATCTGCTTTACTAAGTCCCCCTGAAGATTGCACAGTGATACTTGTGTCTTTACCAGTAGCTTTATCTTTGGCATTAACATGGACAAGTCCATTAGCATCAATATCAAAAGTTACTTCAATTTGAGGCATACCTCTTGGTGCAGGAGGAATTCCACTAAGATCGAAATTTCCTAAAAGCTTGTTATCAGTAGCCATTTCTCTTTCTCCTTGAAGAACTTTAATTGTAACTGAAGGTTGGTTATCAGCAGCAGTTGAAAAGACTTGAGATTTTCTTGTTGGGATCGTCGTGTTTCTGTTAATAATCCTAGTAAACACTCCTCCAAGAGTTTCAATACCTAATGATAATGGGGTTACATCCAATAGTACAATTCCACCCATTTCTCCTTGAAGCACTCCTGCTTGAATTGCAGCTCCAACAGCTACAGCTTCGTCTGGATTAACACTTTTATTTGGGTTTTTACCATANCCAACAGCTACAGCTTCGTCTGGATTAACACTTTTATTTGGGTTTTTACCATATAAGTTCTTGACAAATTCTTGAACTTTGGGTACTCTAGACATCCCACCAACAAGAATTACTTCTTGAATTTCATTCTTGGAAAGTCCTGAGTCTTTTAAGCATTGTTCGCATGGTTTCTTAGTTTTCTCAATCAAGTGTTCTGTAAGCTGTTCTAATTTGGCTCTTGTCATTTTGATATTCATATGCTTTGGTCCTGATTTGTCAGCAGTAATGTAAGGCTGATTGATCTGAGTCATTGTACTTGATGAGAGTTCGATCTTAGCTTTCTCAGCTGCTTCACGGACTCTTTGAAGGGCAGTTTTATCAAATTTCAAGTCGATTCCGGTTTCTTTTTTGAATTCATCAATCAGGTAATTTTGAAGGACATTATCGAAATCCTCACCACCCAATGATGTGTCACCGTTTGTTGATTTTACTTCAAAGACTCCTTGGGAAATTTCAAGAATTGATATATCGAAAGTGCCTCCACCAAGATCGAAAACTGCGATAACTTTGTTTTCAGTCTTGTCCAGACCATAAGCTAGAGCTGCTGCTGTTGGCTCATTAATGATTCTTTCAACCTCAAGCCCTGCAATTTGTCCTGCATCCTTGGTTGCTTGTCTTTGGGAGTCATTAAAATATGCCGGGACTGTAATCACAGCTTTTTTCACCTGGCCACCCAAGTAAGCTTCTGCAGTCTCCTTCATTTTTGTGAGGACGAAAGCACCAATTTGGCTTGGGCTGTACTTTTTGCCTTGAGCTTCCATCCAGGCATCACCATTTGGTGCTTTTACGATCTTATAAGATAGAGTTTTCAAGTCCTTCTGGGTCATTGGATCATCATATCTCCTACCAATCAATCTTTTTGTCGCATACAAAGTGTTTTCTGGGTTAGTCACTGCTTGCCTTTTGGCTGCTATTCCTACCAAACGTTCACCTTCTGCAGTAAAAGCTACGACTGATGGAGTAGTTCTCATACCTTCTGAATTTTCAATAACTTTTGGCTGGCCTCCTTCAAGCACTGCCACACATGAGTTTGTTGTACCTAAATCTATTCCGATCGCCTTAGAAAAGTTTCGAGACAACGCACCTCTGCTCAAATGTGAAGCTAGCCTTAACATTTATTACTAAAATGTTTGGTTTAAAATAAATCGATTGTTTTTAGTAATGGAATATCAAATATAATCATTTGATAAATAAATGTTTTAAACTGTTATAAAAAGGTGAAAAGAATACTTAGTGTGTATGCTTAATAGTTGTTTGCATCCCTATTTTTTCTAGAAAGATTATAACGAGAGTTTTTTAAAGAAATCAATATATAAAAATTAATTAACCCTAATAATTAAGTTAAAATATTCAGGCATGATTTTTAAGCCGTTTCTATTCCTCTTATTTTGATATTTAATTTTTAAGCATAATAATGCAATTAGATCTGAAAGTTTTTAAAATTAATTACAGTAAAGCACTTTACTATAAGCAACTTTCGAAGGTTAGGATTATAAAACTACTTATAAAAAATTATCTTGGCAAAAACTTTAATTACTAAAGTAGATACATCTCGCTAAAATTCCTTTATCTCGTTATAATCAATTTTCTTCTATATTTTCTCAAGGTTCTTATTTATATTGATGAAATAATGCACTTATAGTAGATTATTTTGAATCTTATAGTTTTTGTGAGGTAATTAATTGTTTGATAGGTGATATTATTGATTCACTTTCATCACTGGAAATAATTGAGATTCTTCATCAGTATTATTGCCATCCTTTGAATTTTTTGTTGAGCAATATTTCAGATTAATAATCTCTCTTGATAATGAATTTTATCAAATAATTAATTTTCACCATGAAACTTACAATAAACTTTAAATCAAAATCACACTTAAATTAATCTATTTTAGGTAGATATCTTTACAATCATATATCTATTGATAGCATATTGTCAAATTTAAACATCATACTTTTTTATTTGAATTTAATTATGAGTGTATATTTTAATGTATGCGTTTTAAAAAATAATAGTTTTAGGTAAAGCTTATCAAATGTTAAGTTTTTAATGATAAATAATATGGATAATATATTTTAATTAAATCGGAACCCTTATAACTTAGTTTTTTTGAGTTTATTATTCAATATGCTAAATCTTTAATACTTTTTAATCAAGTTGCATAGTAATAATTTTTCACAATTAAATGCATAAATATTGTAATTTACATATTTTATATGTTTTGTAGTTCTTCTTGCATTCTTCAATAATTTTTATCTTTTCTTTATGAGCAAATCTTCTTTCAGTTGTTCCAGCCAAATAGCTTAATCATTTCCATATTTATTATAGTCTGGCTACTTAAAGTAAGTGTTCATTTTTGATGCTTGTTAAATAAGTGAACGCCTGAAACTATTATGGAATTTATGCTTATTAATGGGGACAAGAATAGAAAAAATGCTCTCTGGATTTCTAATTATCATATAGATCTAATAGGTACCTGCATGGGGTTCCAATCAAATCTTTAACAGCGAACGTAATAATTTTCTTCCACAAAGTCAATATATAAGTTTATGCATGTTGTATATAGTTTTCAACAACTTTATAGATTTTATTAAAAGGTTTGGCCTAGGCTGAAATAAAGTAGCAGAATCGTTCGGCAGTTGGTTTCAATCAATTTGCTAGTAGAACTCGATTAAATTGACAAATTGGGACTACCTCATGCTTCTTTATAGGGCTTTAAATCAAGCAGAAAATCATTAAAAATAGTTATAGTTTTTTAAACTAAACTGTAATAATTCTTTAGGGAAACTTCTTTGTATTTTTCAATGGAAAATAATAAAATAAATCCGATATAAACTTTAAATTTATATATTTAAGAAAAGATTAACTATAATATTTACTATTGATTATCATCAATGTAATAAAAAACTCAATCTATCAGATTTTTGAACTAAATTTTCTAAATTACTAATTCCTATGTTACTACTAAAGCTATGGCTATCCACCAATTTATAATCACAACGATTGAAAGGCTTGAATATTCGTTTAATTGGCATTCGCTGAGTGGACAATCATTTACTTTGATAGTTACTAATTGATCTCCATAGATTGAAACAGCTGAAAAATATGCGATATTTGAATTGTTTAATGAATCTAAATAATTAATACAATTGAAAGGCATTAGAAGTGATTCTCCAACTGAAGACTTGAATTCATATTGTAGCTCAAATGGAGATGTAGCATAATAGCTTCCATAAAGCTGAACATTATCACCATTTTCCATATCAATTTTAACTCCACTTTCATTAAAGGTTGTCATAAAAAACTTATATTGATTTTCAGTTAATTGGACTTTTATTTCTGAAT
>MPUH01001417.1:0-15994 GCA_001970955.1 Stentor coeruleus | reverse complement strand
GATATAGAAACACCCTAACACCCTAACCTTAACTCGTGAAATCATAAAATTACTTAATAAAACTAGCTTTTATAAGTCTCATCTCTCATAAGTGTTTATATTATTTTCATTAAAAGAAATAATTATTTATTCCTAAGTCATATACCTAATCTGCCTATTAATAAATAATGCATGAGTTCATGCAGCCACTTTTTGGAGCAGGTGTAGTCATAATCTTAGGTTTCTTATCAATTTCCTCCTGTAATCTCTTAATATTCTCCAACAAGTTCTGGCCTTCTTTCTGCAAATTCCCCTTCTCCAACTCCAAACCGCTGAGTTTTTCCTTCAAATTCTTATTCTGAGTCTCCAAACTTAAATTATTCGCTAAAAGGTTTTTATTCTTCGCCTCAACAGCTTTAGTTTTATCATCAATTTCCTTCATTTCCCTTATAAACTGTCCTATCGACTCATCTTTTTTACTAAGCCTTTCATTTTCTGCAAAACTCATTGTCATTATTTTTGAGTCACGTTCTTGTATATCCTTACTAAGCCTACTAATCTGATCTTTAAACTGTTTTTCTTGATTTTTAGAGTTTTCTTTAATTGTTTCAACTTCTTTTATATGTAATTCCATTGTATCTCTTTGAAATTTTTCTACTTCATTGCGAATCACTTCTTGGTTTTTGGTACTACTTTCTTCTTCTACTGAAATTTTTAGATAGTTTGTATAACATTTAAGGCAAATACGCTCTGATTCATTGTTTTCTGGGTGCAATGCGGTGAGAGGAGAACATGCTGAACAGCAGGCGTGAAAACAAAAACGACTGTATAAAGGTTACCAGACGTGTTTAGAGGTTTGGGATACACCTTTTTTAGCGAAAGGGATACCACAGATAAGACAATTAGTTTCTTGCTTGGAAACCTTTTTATCTAAGTCGCTTGGCAAAGATTTCACCTTTAAAATAATGAGCGAAATATTAGCTTTACTTTCTTCTTCGTCCATTTATATGTTTACCTTATAAAAAGCTTAGACTCTTTAATACTTAAATATCATGCATATGTTTTATAAGCAATATAGAACTAAGATTAAGTGATGCATAACTTTTAAATAAATGGTATGATTTTATATAGTTTTTATCTATGAAATATTAAGATAGGAGAATATGAACCCAAGTAGTAAGCCAATGAATGAAAGATTTTCGTGATCTAATGCTTAATTTTTATCCACTCCCAGCTTTTAGGCGAGTCTGAAGTGCCTCTCTACCAGTGTAAGACCTCTAAAATCATATTCATTTTATCCAATAGGTCTGTGTATCAATCTTCATAAGAAATTAAAGATAGGGTAAGATTGACCTATGCATAATCCTATAAAAACCATACTTTTAGGGTCATTTTCTGCTGTCTTAAGGGCACAAGCAAATTAAATATGCAAAATCTAATCTATAAATAATAAGTTTTTTATATTAAATTTTATTACTTTTATCTATAGAATTATTTAGTTTGACTCAAATAATCTAATTAAATATAAAATCCTAATATATTTATGAATTTATATACCAATATATTATTTAGTTTGACTCAACTGCTCTAAAGCCAACCTATACTGATCTATAGCTTCTTCAATTTTATCAGCTTTCAACAAGTAACTCATAACAACAACCTTTCTACATATCTCACTACACACTAATTTCGACTTTTGATTAGTATTCTTCCCTATTTTGGGGCATTTCGCAGTAATAAAATCAATTTTACTACCTTCTTTACTACAAAGTCCATGGTTCGCACACCTAATCACTTTATAATCACATTCTTTTTCATGATTTTTTATTTCCCCAAGTCCTTTACAAACCCCACATCCACGTTTTCTATTCTTACAATAAACAATCAAAACACTTATAAATTTCTTCAATATCATACTTGGTTCTCTAGGAGCTGATCTATTTCTACATATCGGACAATTAAATTTAGGTGTTGTGTTTGACATACTAAAAAAAGGGTTTTGTGGCTTACTACAACTATAAACACACTTTTTACATAGTAAAATACCACATTGTGAGCATTCAAGAGGGTTTCTTACTACTCCAAGGCATATAAGACAATTAAAGTCCTTCCTTGGTGGCTCAACAAATCTATCTAAATCATAGCCTTCCTTTAAACTCCCAGCTTCTAATAAATTGTACCAGTTTTGGCTGGTCTCATCTTGCTCTGAGTCAATAACTTCAATGATTTCTTGGTTCATTGTTTATAAAATATAATATGGATGTATTAGATGAAGGTATGCGTGAAAGAATACGTTTGTATAAATCTAAAATACAGGAAAAACAAGAGATAATATTAGACGCGAAGAAAAAGAAATTTGAAGATCAAGAAAAAGCTTATAAAGAAAAAAGGGAAAAAAATGAACTTCAGAAGAAATTGGATAGAAAAAGAGAGGAAAATATTAAACAAAGAGAAATTCTTAGGAGACAGGATGAGAGAAAACGCTGGGAATACTTACGTGGCTTGATCTCAGAACCTCTTTTGTAATTGATCATTAAAATAGTGGATATGAGTTTAAATATAGATTTTATTAGGGGTTTTGGATAGGATTTTAGATGTTTTTAGATAAATTTACACAAAAATTCTCATTTGGATGATTAGTGTGATAGTTTTATATTAAGATTTGGAATAGAAAAAAAATAGAACATGGAAAAATGCGAGAGTAAGATGAAAATATGGTAGTGAAGAGAAAATGGAAATAGTTGAACTTATGCTTATCACAAAATCTCGAAAAAGATAAACAATTTAAGTGTAAATAATAAATTATGATAAAAGTTTTATAAAATCTCAACATGCATAATAGGTTTAGGTAGATCATAAAAATAAATAGAGAATAATGGAGTCAAAAAAGTTATTGAGATCAAAAAAATGTTGAATTTATTTATATGTATTTATATTCATGGGATTTGGGTTTTCATGCTTTGACACTATTCACTTGACTACAATTCAAGAGCCAGTGATAAATTCTATAAGCGATGGGGAAATGACTGTATTTCTAGCAAATTCAAGACATTTTTATGATGAGGATCCTATCATCTTGTTTGGAGTTCCGAAAAAACACCGGTGTAATATTGAAAATTCATCTGATCTTCATATAGATATCGATATTTGCTTGAACATTACTGGAAAAAACAATGGTTTAACTAACCAAAGCCAGTCAATTATCCCACAATGCAGTCCTACGAATTATAGAATTTATTCAAGTAATGCTAGTAGAAAAAGCTTAAACTTGATTGATGAAATGAAAAAATCCCATTCGCATTGCAGTACCAATGTTAACAGCAGAAATAATTCAAGATGCGTATCACCCAATCCAAGAGCCAAGTAACAATAAAAATTGTTTAACTGGATTATCGTTAATTATATTTAATTTTAAATTACTCTCTAGTAAGAAAAGGGAATTGAAATTAGGTATTGATAGGATTATTATATAAGATGGAATTTTATTTAGTAAACATGCTTTGATGAGTATGGGTTTATGATAAGAGAATTCTGAATTTTGGGAGTTTATATTCGTAATATTCTAAAACACCATTACTACATCTTAATCTACAGGATATTAAGTTGATTGATGAAGTATTTATTAGTAAGAGGATTTCTATTTTTTCTAATATAAATCTATAAAAAGAATTTTAAATTGATTGATTATTACTTTGAATATAGCCCAATGATAAAATATAAGTTTTATTTATTGATTAGAGTTATTAAAGAATAGTAAAATTTAATATAAAATTATAATAGATATGGGTTTTGGTAAATTGTTGAACGATAATTTTTTTGAAGGTTGTAAGTTTCTTTAAGTATGATAAGCGAATATTTTGTGGATATTTTTTTAGTTATGTAAAAGCGAAAATTAAGATTTTGGTTAAATTTATTGTACTTGAATTATTTAATGATTTCAATAGTAAATTCATATTAAAAACTCAAATTTAAGTTATCCTTAACCTCTTATTTCATAAAGATAAAATCATCCAAATTATATCTTAATTATTAAAAAAGCCATCATAAATCTCAAGCCGCATCTAAAAAAAATCCGCAACTATCAATCAAATAATAAAAAAAGTATCAAAAAAGTATTTTCAATATCTTTTCATCTTAAAAATTATAAAACCAAAACTTTTCTTATTCTCACTTCCCATCCTACTTAAAATCAAGTATCAATTTCCAACATTCTTCATATTTTTCCAACAAAAAAACCTCAACCTCCTAAACCCTACTTAAATTATCAAAATTACCCATTTAAACCATTAACCACCTATCTTACTATTTTTTCCCCTTGGAGAAAATGACTTACAAAAATAAATAATCTAAACTCAATGGAAGAGACTCACGAAGAAAGTTCACAGACCCAAAAAAAGTGTTTATTATGTGACAAAGGCTTCCACTTTAGGAAAAAAATCGTCTGTGAAAGATGCCTTTACGCATTTTGCTCTGATCATTGCTACAAAGAAATCGCCACAGTAGAAGGAACTAAAACCATTTGTGACAGCTGCTACCACAAATTCCGTCGTGAAAAAATCCAAGAAAAAATCTCTGAAGAAATCGAACTACTAAATCATGAATTAATCCGAGTTAAAGATGCGAATAAACGTGTAGAACGTGAGCTTTTTGAAAAAACTTCTGAGCTCAACAGTATAGAAACCGAATTCTCAGCATATGAAAAAGCAACAAACAAAAGAATTGAAAGACACAAAGCTGAATTAAAAGATGATCAGGAAAAACTGCATAGTTTAGAAACTAAAAACAATTTTTTAACAGAAACAATCAAACCATTAAATGAAGAATTATCTGCTTTAAATGAAAAATATCAAGATTTAGATAGTAAAAAAGAAGAGATTGTAAACAATACGGTTTTATTGCATAATGTGAAAAGCAGTTTATTTGAACAGTTATTTCATGTAAGAAGGAAAATCAAGTTTTGTTTGGATTATTATAAAGCTGATTCAGTTCTATGTGAGAGATGTAAAGAAGCTTTAAAACGCTCGTATGATGAAAGGATTGAAAGGCCTCAAGATGAGATGGATGAGTCATCAGTGAGTCTTTATGAAACCCAGAGTGTATTGGATTCAGTGAGAGAAATGAAAGAAAGTCTTAGTTTGCTGATTGTTGAACCAGAAAGTGAGCCGAAATGCTTAATAACCTAGTTTAATTAATTGACCTGATTAATATCCTTTTACATTATTTATTCTAATGATCATTTGAATCGTCAAATATCAATTGGCTTAAAGTATTTCTTATAGGCGATGGGTGTATTGGGTTTTGCTTTTTACAGCAGTTTTTTAAACAGTCAATTACATGAATTTCTGTTTTTAATGAGAATTTAATTGTCGTACGGTTAAGTTGGACCATTAAACTTTCTGATTTATCGATGGGTTGTGGCTTAGTTAGCATAACAATAGTCCCAAAGCGAGAGTTCAAATCTTTAAGGTAGAAATTGTGATTAAAAGTTATTGATGCATGTGATCTACTGATTGAAATATCGTTGATTTTCATATCATTATCATTCCCTCGACCTATAGAAATCGGTGCATCTTGAGGAAACAATATATGGATAATATAATAGTAGTTATCTTTTCTCTGATCTTCTAAAATAATATAATTCAAACCATGTTTTGGAAGATCAATAAGATCATAAATCTGATACTGGTGCTCAAAAGTCATCGGAAGCTTATCTTTACAAATATCACATTCTAAAGATGTCCAAGCATATGTCGCCATATAAGTGTTGATTTTTCTATATGATCTTGCCATAGTCCAACTTTGTAAACATCTTAAATGCATCCATTTTAGTGTTCCTGTACATGAACATAATGAAACTAAAGGGTTACTTTTCGTGTCGTTACTTGTAAAACAAATCCTACACGCGTTTTCTACTTTAAAACTATCTTCTATAGTATCGATAACTTCAGGAGTATGACTTGCTATAACAATATCTTTTACTTTCATTTCAACTCTACCTAATTTAAATGTTTCTCCTATAGAAAGTTTATATCCTCTTGTTGAATGTTTTTTTAAGGTTTTGATTATAAGGCCTAATGGTTCATGCTTTAGTGGATAAAGAATAAACTGATTTCCAAGCTCGTAAATTTTAATCATTGAGCAATCTGAAGAAAAGTTCTCTGGGTGGAAGTTTAGAACATCTGCTTTACGGCAGATGGATCCTGGGACTTTTAAGATCATTTTTTGAGGGATTTTGTCAGATGAATCATAATCAAAGAGATTATGGGTGTCTCTAACCCATGTACTGGATTCAACACAAAGATAAGATCCTTTCATATAAATATAATTATAAAATAAAATTTGTAGGATGAGTAATATTAATATATGTTTGGCTGATTATTTTAGATTAGAAAGTTTGAAGAAGTTTAACAGATTGGAAATCTGATAATTTCAGAATTTTTTTTTATAAGAAGGATTTGTTGAAGATTGGTTTTGCATTTAAATTAACAGTTATTCTAGCTTTATGAAGATTGTATTAAGGAAATATCCAGATTTTATTCGGAGTTTGTAAAATTATAATTCACTGAATGGCTTACTGATATTTTTATAAAAAGCAATTAAGAAAATGAAAATCTTTAATGTTGAAGTGAGGAAATATACTTAGACTAAGAATGAATAGTAAAATTGTTTTTATGCTCACTTGGATAAAAAACAAAAATTTTCCGCATCCGGGACTCGAACCCGGGTCTGCTGGGTGAAAGCCAGCTATCCTAACCATCTAGACTAATGCGGATTACATTTCTTTGATATTTTATTAAAATATATACAAGTTATCAAAATTTAATCAACAACACACTATATAAACATAATATTTCAATTAAAACTATTCAAACACTGAATAAAAAAAACTTAAATCTACTAAAAATCTAATGATTATTGAGGTTATCTTAGTAAAAAAATTTCATAGTCCTGGCTAAAATTCCTATTCAAAATATCAGATAGCAAATACCATAGTTTAAAGCATTTTATTAAATAATGGAATAAAAAATTCCGCATCCGGGACTCGAACCCGGGTCTGCTGGGTGAAAGCCAGCTATCCTAACCATCTAGACTAATGCGGATTTCATTCTCATGCGAGCATTCCTCAATAAGTACAAATGACTCCCTTCATAATTTCAAGCATTATTTCCAAAATTCAGAATTCTCTAACGAATTCTCAAAAGAAACCTAAAAACTTATATAAACTCTGAGCCTATATTATAATAAAAATCTTCATTATATATCGAAAATCATACCCAAAAAATATAAATTTTCAATATTCTCAAAAGATTCAAAACTTTCATTATAAAGCGTAGAAATTAACGGCAACGAGCTCTTTTCCTTCCTTGGCTGCTGGAGTATTTTCCCAGTCTTCATAGAAAATTATGTCGAGTTAAAATATTCTGGAGCAACATTTTCAGACCTATCTGTTCCTGTAGTGTCAATTTTTATCCCATGCATTGCTCTCTAACCTTTATTGCCGGTCATACTAAATAATCCTTGCATTGTAGGTTTTTTGTTAAAATCAAAAGTCGTTGGGTTTCTAAGTTGACTCTTGTGGTTTTATGCCGTTTTTTATCTTCAAGATAATTTGAAAAAAAATTGTATTTTACTTGATTTTTTTAAGTTCATCACAGAATTTTCCTGTTTTATATCTAATCTAAATCAAAAATCAATATTTCAGCATAATCACACCTAAAAAAGAATGCTTTACTATACAAAATATAAAAATATTATAGTGTAAATTTGAAATTTATCCTAAAAGGATTCATCTTGATCCTAAGTTATTATCATTCAAGAACTTTTTGATAGGAACTACATGATTTTTATTAAATAGCCTATAATTTTTTAAAACCCAAGTATGAAAATTTTGCATAAATTACTCAATCTAAACTCTGAAATTTTTAACCTTAAATTCTTAATGAAAATCAGTTCTCCCTTTAGTTTCTAGTTAAAATCAACAAAATTTCCAGCTTAAAGTTATATAATCGCCCGGATAAGCTAATCATATAATTAATTTAAATGGAAGAGATAGATTCATCACAAGGTCTAACCAACTCAGATCTCAGGCACAGCTCAAACATAGATAATCTTAGATCAAGCCTAAACAACATGGAACTCCAATTAGCAAAAATTCGTGAAAGCAAGACAATCATATCAGGCAAAATAGAAGAAGCCAATGACACCCTTGAGTGTTCACAAAAGAAAATTGCTAANGAAAGCAAGACAATCATATCAGGCAAAATAGAAGAAGCCAATGACACCCTTGAGTGTTCACAAAAGAAAATTGCTAAAATCGAAGAAGAAATCATTAGAAAAGATAAAATAATCCAAGAACTTGAATTGAAAACTGAACAAAACACTAGTAAAATGCCCCAAAGTTCAGTGGACCTATTATCATTTCATCATCAACTAAAAATGAAAGATGAAGAAATCATAGATCTTAAACAGCTTCTAAGTAAAAAAGAATCAATTATCGAGTCACTTAAAACCCACACCTATCTTGAAGAGCACAAACTTACTTTTGCAAAAATGTCTGCAGCTGAAAACATAAGTAAAGCTAAAGAACTGAAATCCCGCTTAGAAAAGTCTCAGAAAAAAATAGATTCTTGTACTTTTACTAAAAGAAACGAAGGAACACTTATGATTGAATTGGAACATTATAAAGCTGATAATGAAAGATTGATATCATTATTAAAGTCCACAAAAGAATTTTCTGTTTTTGGGGATTTCGCTGAAGCTTCTGAAGGGATAAGATATATGCCAAGGGTTAATAAAATTCAGTATAAAATACAAGATGATAGTGGTGATTGGTTACCACAAGAGTCGTTTAAGATGGTTAATGACTTTTTGACTAAATATGGGGATAAAGGGTTTAAAAGTACTGAGATCAATAAATTACTTGAGGATTTAAATGGAATTTGGAGGAGAAGAGAAAAAAATTTGATGGGTCAAGTGAAAAGTAAATGCAATAGGGAATTAGAAACACTTAAAAGGCAGGTTTTGTATGCTCCAAAGCTAGATCAGTTTGTTGCGGAGAAGAATATTAATAGATTGAAAAACGATTTGAAAAAAGCTAATGAAGAACTTAGGGCTGTGAGCTCAGCTAGTGTTAGAGCTATTGCTAGACCTCATGGATTTATTTAGCTCATATAAGGTTATTATTATTATTTTTATATGCTTTAGATTGGAGAATAGGATATTTATTTTACATGAATGAAGTATGTATTACTAAAGCTTTGCCTTAATGAAAATTTATATTGTAATCTACCTTTCTATTTAACTTATATTATAAAATCATTTCTAATTATTCTCATAAAATTATTCGTGAATTCTAGTTTTAACATACATATGCATCACCTTACCTAAATATAAATTTCACCTCAATTGAAATCAATCATAAACCACAAATTCCACTATATTCCTCATCTATAAAACCTACACAATTCAATTTAAAAAATTATCATTACAAAAATTCTTAATTCCAACAAAATCTCCAATAAAACCCTTCCTATATTAAGTCCCTCAAACTTTATATCTGTTTTTTCAATTTTTAAAATTCATTAACTACTTAATCTATATAAATTTAATATTAACTACAAAACATGGTGTACCTTTTTCTTCAAAGTTAATAAATGAATATAACTCTAAGGCCAAAAATTTACGAGTTTACTAAACAATGTAAAACCAGTCCTCGTTGGCCAGCAAAAACCCCTTCTCACCTAAGAACCCGTACCCAAGTCAATCTAGCAAAGTTGAAATTTAGTATAGATTACGACCAACAAGTAATAAACAATACTAAACCATCTAACTCAATCACCAATATTGGATTTGCTGTAGTGTCAAACAAAAAAGCATCAAATTTGCCAGTCTGCGAAATAAAAGAAATAAAAATTAACAAAAACTCAGTAAAAAATCGGAAATACTTACAAAAAAACTCTAAAAAAGCGTACTTAACTTCAGAAAAACTTGACTGCACTGGGGTAAAGCTCAATTTAGGTAAAAGCTTGCAAGGTATTCCAGTAAACAGCCGCATCCACTCATTGCGAGGCGTATTAAACGAAATCTTATCTAGTCCACTTAGCCAAAAAAACAAAACAGGTCGTATTTTCCAATTCCACAACAGCCTCAATAAAATAATCCAAAAAAACTCAGACTCCATAGTTTTAAATACAAAAAAATCAGAGACTACAGTTTCCACTATCCAAAACTGTGCTTGTGTTCAAACTGATGAAATAGAAGGTTCTAATATAATAACCCTAATCTAATTGAAAAATAATATTAATTAGATTGAATTTGTTTTTTATGGCTGTTTGAAGAACGGAATGATGATTTCCTTCCTGTATCCCAATAGTTTTTTATTAAAGGAGATGGTGAACGTATTCGCTTTTCAAAAAGAAGTGCAGACTTACGAAATCCTCCAGGGCCTTCTTTGATTTTTTTACCTATAGAGTATTGATGTTTTCTTGTGGATAAGTCAATAAAACTTTTTGATTCGTGGGTATATGGCTCAGGGGTAATTGGCTTGGAGAATTTATTATTGGAGTTTATTTTTTTTAAAATATAAAGTGGAGAACGATGATTTTTGAAGTTTAGTTTGTGTTTAGGAAGAATACTGTCGTAGATGTTAATGTAATTGAAGTGATGAGTGTGTAAGTTTTTATCTTTTACGCATGATTTTGGTAAGATTAGTTCTTCTGTTATTTGGTTGTGTCTTGATATTACTACATAGCTTGGAGGGCTGGTGAAATCTGAAATTGAGGATATTGGATTAAGCTTTAAATCAAAAAGATAACGAAATATATTGGATTTATCTCCTGTAGGGTCTGTGTATATAAAACATCCTGGAAACAAACTGTAAATATGCATAATTAGGTCACATAATTGGTTTGAAACTGTCACTTTCTGGTTTGAAAAAAACATAATTTCCACATCATTATCATTCTTAGGAGTTAAGCTGCAATCATGAAATAGCGAATTTTGTTCAACTGTTCTTTTATTATTTCTTTTAACTTTATGCAGTAAATTCGAAGTTTGAGGTAGTTTTTTTCTCGGACGTGGAGAATTTATCGTAGGTTTATTCAAGAATTTATATGACTGCCTATTAAAAACTACTGATTTTTTCGAGTTGATTGAAGATAGAGAATTACACCTTTTCTCCAAAGGGTCAGGATTGAATAAGATATTTTTTTGCTCGAACATTTATATTTTTTTTAAGACAGCAATTGATAATTTTTTCTTTAGTGCCTAGCACTTTAAAGATAGAAAATAAGTTGATTATTTTAATTGGCTATCAAAATGTAAAATTATCATTATATTTTATGTAGTTGTATTTATATATCTTAATAAATACCAGTGTTAAAGTTTTGAATGCAATTATGTGTATGGCTGGATTGTGTTTTGGATATGATTTAAATTTTTAAATTATGCTTTTTGAGTAAATATGAATGATTCACTATTGATTATCATTAATAAGTTGAAGTAATTATGTAGTGTATTTATATCTAATAATACTGTACTAAATAGTAATTATACTTTTTAATGATACCTATGGAAACTATTATTACTTAAAAGCTTGTAAGCAGTATAACACTAGGCTTAGTTATTAAAATCATTATTCTTCTGAGTTATATTTAGATTGCACAAAGCTCACCATCTTCTTAACTCAAATAATTTCCCTTATAATATTTACAGAGACTCCTGAGCAGCATCATTGATTTTCCCAAAATTAAAGTTATTAACCCATATCATTCTCAAGAGTTTCATCCTATTACTATAGAAAAAGTTCTAATTAAAAAATCAGCATCTTAATTATGTTTTTTATATGAACATTTCAATTTCGCAATGCTAGATCATATATGAACCACTCTTAAAGCATTATCTCAGTATTTATTCTTACAACTAATTCTATCATCTCTTAATATCTCTATCATCTACACTACAATATTCCCATAATTAACCTTATAATCTCTTAGCAACTCCAACACCAAACTCAATATTTTACCTTCATCCAAAATTATCAAATACCCTAACTATAATCATCTACTTAACAACAAAAATAATACTATTCCTTAACATAATCACCTAAGCCTAATAATACATTTATCATCCAAAAAAGCCTAAACACTTTATCTATTATCTAAAACCACTCATCTAATTCTTAATATCTTTCTTTCAAAACCCTTACCTCAACTCTCAAACTCACTAATCAAAATCTTTTTACATCTAAATCTTTACTTCTAATAATCATCCTTTGTTATATATTATATAAACTCTCCTAAATCATGAAATCTTTTTATTTGATCGAAGAAGAAGAAGAAAAAACCCCAATCCTGATTTCAGAAACTAACTACCTTGTATTCAAATCTGACAACATGGAAAAAATCTCAAATTCAAGCGGAGACTCTTTATTACTTGACGATGTTATAGTTGAAGAGAATTGGGGATGGATTTATTCCAACTTTTCTCGAACGAAACTTATCTGGAAAAGAACCCTTTATTCTATTTCATATATATTCCAGTCTTTTTGCTTTATCATTAGTTTGTTTATGAATAACAACTATATGCAACCAGTCAAAGCTCCGTTTTCTATAGACCCTTACTTTAAAATGGTGACTTGGTGCTTTGTTTTACTTATGGGATTTCCTTTTCTACGAGTTATTTACTCTAACTCAGTCAGTGGTATTAATATTTTGAGTTGGAGTATCAATTTGCTATATTTGCCTGTGTATTTCTTGTTATCATTTTTATTTATTCATAGAGCAGTATCAGGAGTCAATGGAAACCCTATAATGGATGATATTGTTTTGGGCTTTGCTATGATTTTGACGTTAATAATTTACTATAGAGTCAAATATAAGGATGACGGAAGATATAAAGTTGGGATTATTGAACTACTTGGCGTCCAGGTACACTTTTCAGCTTTGTTAGCGTGTTTACTGGTAGAAATATGTGAAAGTGTTTTTAGGACTTGCAGTAGATATCATGATGCTGATAAAATGGATTCAAAACTTTTTGGTTGGAGCTATTCAAATTGGAGTATTCTGGTCATTATACTTACATGTTGGACTGGAAGCCTTATTCTTTATCTTTATAAGGATGTTTTTTATGCTGGAGTTATGAGTTTTACGTATTTCGGCATATATTCAGTACAGGAAAGATATTTTTGTTATAGAGATGATACTGAGTGTAATGATAGTGTGGGAAAAGCATCGATTATTATGGCTTCGATTTTGTTGTTTTTTATCTTGATTACAATTATAACTTATCCGAAACTAGTCCTGTATAGTGTTAGGAGGAATTCGTAATTATTGAAATAGAGTAGTTTGTATAAGTTATACAAAATTTAAGAGTTGCAATAAGAATTAGCATTTTTTAATTCATGGTTGATATAATAATGGATTTGTTTTAGTGTGAAGGATTGGCTTGAAAATGATTTGATGCAAGTGCAAGATAGGAGAAAAAATATAAATTGTTCACTTGCAGTCACAGAATATGGTTTTATTACAATTATAATATGATAAGATTGCAATTTACTAAATAAACTATTCAGTGCTACCAATAAAATATTAGCAACTAGAATGATAAAGAAGTAAATTTATAAGCGACTCCAATAAACTATGAAAATTAAATTTAAAACAGTCCTTATTTGGATATATATGAAATCCTTCACATAATTCAGTTTTTTAAAAATTTACTAAGGCATTCAACTTATCCAATCAGTAAATTCTCATTTTCTAATCAATAAATTTGAGTAGCTTTTAAGAACAGAAACTCTTAAAGCAATTCACTACCTTCTAACAGTGAAGGCAGAGACACTTAAATTTCTATTAACAACAGAGGTGCTCAGTGAAATGCATACCCATTCATATTCAAAGAGCAAGGAAGAATGACTCAATAGAATTTCACTTTTTATATCCCAAATCTCGGCTCGAAGCTAATAAAATACACGTCAAATAGTACAGAAAAGGATACTTACATTGATATTAACTACGGTATACTTATGTCTCATAAACTAAGCACACTTTTTTCTTAACACTTCAACCCTTTTCTCCTAAACTCACAAAAGTTATAAAAACATAAACTTTTATCAACATACAAGCAAACTTCAAGAAACTAAATCTCAAAAAGAAGCAATTTTCAGATTAAAAATTCCAAAGCTATCTAAATTCATCATAATAACTAAAATTTCTTAATAAAAACTACACAAAAAATCATAATTACGTCTAAGTTAAATTAATCTCTACTCCTGCCATCTAATAATATCTCCAGAATTCATCGCAGCTTTCTGCACAATAGGAGCTTTTCTAGACACTGGAGCTCCATCTTCATGACTATTCCACCCAAATATATCTTGATGTTGAAGATGTGAAAGAGTTTTATTTTTGCGCATATCTGAATTCTCTGGATTCCATACCGTAAGTTCCCCATTATCAACAATTTTAGGTTCATTTTTCTTCTTGTGAGTCAAATAAACCCCATTCCCTAATTTGTCTAATTCTCTTTTAAGGTTTTCTTCCTTCATCATTTCTTTTGATGCAGCATCTCCTTTACCCATATTTGGCTTATACACAAATCTATAGCTGTTAGGGTTTTTTTTATTAGGTGAACCTGTAAGACTTGAAACATTATCAGGTTCGCTTAAAGCTGTATATATGCATTTGCCAAAGTTATAAAAAGGTACTGATTTGGTTTCCTCGTGTTCACGGATGTTTTTTTCCAAGTCGCTACTGACTGGAATTTTTTTTTCTTGTAAGTATCCTATGAAATCTGACCTTGAAGTGAATCCTTGAGCATAATCTTTAATTCTACCATTGAGTTCTTCCATATCAACTTTAAGTTTTGGTTGAGTTTTGACTGTTGTCAATGCAGTGCTTGAAATCACAGTACCTTGCGTGCGGGAATCATAAAATTCAGCTGAGCCTGGCTTGCGAGGGATTTCCAAAGTTTTGACTAGCTCTTTATAAGATCTGTGAGGGTCATTTAGAATCTTATCGAATTGAGGTGTGACTTTCATTTCTTCAGCAATTTGACTGCGAAATTTATCAGATGTGACCTGTCCTGACTCAAGTTTAGCATATAGATCCTTGAACTTTTGAAGTTTGTTGGGGTCTAAGCTGTTGGATGTCTTTGAAGAGGTGCTTTTGCCATCTGTTTTACTCTGGTTTTTAAGCTGGTTAATTAATCTTCCCAAAGTTACACTAGTTGTGCTAATATTCTCGTTGAGCTGATTGTTAATTTTCCCAGGATTCGGGTCTGCGTTCATTTTATTGGTTATAATCCATCATATTTTTTAAACTTATCCCTTGTAATTTGCGTATTATTTCATATGACTGCTGGCATTTTGCAGGGAATGAAGTGCTTTTGTAAAGAGCTGTGGAATAGGATTTTAAGGGTAATAAAAATGTTTTAATGTTGAAAATCAGTTTTTGCTTTAAGAAATCTGTGAATTATAAGAAAAATCGGACGTGAAGGGATTAAGGAATGACAGTTGAATGAAATTGGATTTTTACTTGAAAAAGGTTTGAATATTAGGATAAGGAGCGAAGTTGTTGTGTTAAAAGCTTGAACTTGGTATGAAATTAAGTGTAATGAATGATAAATTTATTGCTAAATGATAGATTGTATTGATTGAGGTAGATTATTTTTGAAATGGATAAGCTATAAAGATGATTGTAATAATCCAATTATCAGATTATTAGATATTTTAAGATAGATTATAGGAATATGATAATTTGTAAAAATAGTTAAAGCTAATTTTATCTAAAACCATCATGAAACACTTTGCTTTTTTTCCAACTATAATATCAAGCATTTGCCCTTCAAAAAATATAATCTAAACCTTAAAAGCTGCTCCGAATTTCCT
Organism: Stentor coeruleus; assembly: GCA_001970955.1. NCBI lineage: Eukaryota > Ciliophora > Heterotrichea > Heterotrichida > Stentoridae > Stentor > Stentor coeruleus. Next base: position 132 of record MPUH01001417.1, on the reverse strand, counting down.
ACTAATTGTTGAAAATTAGCACAAAAACTAGTGAAGTTTTATAAACTTTCAGTTTTTAAGTATATCAAGTCTTCTAATTATGTAAGTGTTTTTAGTAGCCATATTTATTGGATGGCTCTCTTCAAGAAAAAA
>MPUH01000142.1:0-96273 GCA_001970955.1 Stentor coeruleus | reverse complement strand
TTCTGAATAGGGTTTGTGTAGATTTTGAATTCTGATAAAAATTAGAATATGCAATGATTGAATAAGTGATTTAGGAAATAATTTTGATGATAAGATGATTCCTGGTGGCTTTGAGTTTTTTGTTTGTTTGTTGATAGTGTATATTTGGTTTGTGATGAAATGCTATAGATAAGTTTTAGTTTTAGGACAATAGGATTAGTGAATATATATATATACTTTTGTTGAGAAATCGGATTTGTTTGAAAACAGAAATATTTAGATAGTTTTAATTCATATTTTTATTATTTGTAGAGTATTAGAGATTATTTTTTTTTAGAACATATGCGTAATATTTTCTTTTGATGTTATCGAACAAGTATTTTTATTGACCCTATACTTAATTATAATTTATCAGACTAAAGGATTCTCATAACCTAACACTAAATATATTAATATGGAAACTTAGCAAATAACTTTTATTATACATTTTTCTGCATTATATTATTTTACCCTAAAATAAAAAATTCTAAGTATTTTAAAACAAATTCAAGCATATCTTTATTCAATACAACTTAATTTCCAACAATTTTAGCAGTAAAAAACAATTTCTCTATCATTTTATATCATAAATTTTCACAATTTTCCAATAAAATTGTGTGTCAAATAACTTTATCNGTTCAAAACAACTTAATTTCCAACAATTTTAGCAGTAAAAAGCTATTTCCCTATCATTTTATATCATAAATTTTCACAATTTTCCAATAAAATTGTGTGTCAAATAACTTTATCAGGACTAACATATAAATCGGCGAAAAAATGGGACAAAAACCATGTAGAAGGCTCAGCGTAAAAAATGAAAAGCAGTACTTTAAAGAAAAAAAAAAAGAAATGCTTAAACACTTTACTAGAGTTGATGGGTTTCTAGAAAATTCATCTGAATGGGTGGTGATATTCCGAGAAGAAATGAAAATATTTAAAGATGAAAGTTGGAGTGATTCAATAATGCAAGTTATACACTATTGGGAAAGCTATCATGATACAAACTCAAAAGTAGCCTTTGTTTGGAACAAAATCAATTCAATAAGAAAAATACCAATAATAGACCAGTCTCGGGCTTGCTTATGGCCTAAAAGTATCTCAAATCTTCAAACTTTTTCATATGAAGTTGAAATAGACCCTCATAAAAAAGCTTTAAACACTTTTCTTACAGAAAAAAATGACTGCACACTTTATCGACTCATCAAAAATTTTCGTCAAAGTTTTGTTGATTACTATTGTTATAAAAAAAATAATAAACTAATACTAAAGCCAAAATTCTTTGATAACTTACCAAAGCTTATTGAAGAAACTGATGAAGCAATATTGAATTTTATGATGATATTATTGAAAATTATCCCAAAATTCTTTCTTGATCTACCAAATAATATAAAAGATGTGCAAGGTATTATCAGAAATGCTGTGATTAGTTATGAAGTACTTGATTTATTAGTTCTTATAAGAAAAGAAAGCTTAGAAGATTTACAAAATTCATATTTAGAAGGGTTACAAAGTTTTAATGATATAAAGATTAACTGCATGATATTTAATAGATTGGCAAAAGATGAAAATGAAAATTATTTGAAAGCTATTGTAAATCTTGTAGAAATAGCATCATGCAAGTCGATAGGAGAAATACATGACTCAGTAGCAATGCTTATGAATAATATAAGCATATGCTTATATGATGAAAATAATCCTGAAGAAATTGCCACAGATGAAGATATAATACAAGCTTTTTTACTTGTTGTTGGGAGAAGCAGTGCTCCTGATTTGCCTTTATATCTTGGTATACTTAATAAATTTCTTGATAATGATACACTTAATATTAAAGAAATTGGTCAAGGTATTCACAAGCTCACTTTTATTGTAAATAATTCAAAAGACTGGAGTTCTTTTATAAGCAACTAGAAGATATTACTATCTTAGTTTAAATTTAATATTTTAATAGTATTATAGATAAAATCTTTTTAGATATTTTGATAATTATGAGAGGTATTGTATATAATAATAAATTTTGTTTTTTGAATGATAATGTGTATAATTAAAAACTTACAGTTTATGATTGAGGTAATTATAATATAAGATTTGATATGATTGTAAATTTTTATATTTAGTGTTTATGACTCTTATCTGATCGTAATCATTTCTTTTTAAATAATTCTATAATTTTTTTTTAAAGCTTATAAAAGCTACAAAATAGCCCTTGTAAATCCTAAACTCTATTCATCATGACAATACCATAAATTATTATCGAAATCTTAAATTCACAAACTTTATCTCTCCTATAAAAAATCAAAAAAAAAATTGCAACCCCACACAAAAATTTCCAAACCTCACTCAAAAAAAGTACAAAAACTATCTTAAATCCTTAACTTCTCAAATAAATTAATTATTATATCTAGCCTATGCTCTCTGGGCAGGTTCTTCCTCTTTCCCATCCTTATTCTCACTACTAGCTTTCTTAAAAATCCCTTCTCTAAAATACATCATAAAAGCATAAACACATCCAAACATCAAATAAAGAAAAATCGTAAGTATCGATAACGAAGGGCCATTAGTCGAGCACAATTTTCCAGAATTAATAGCCAAACAATTAACCTCAAACTCAGACTTAGTCACCCCAGCCCAAATAGCAATTCCAATAATATGGCATAACAAAGAAATTCCCGGCCATAAAAGAGCCAGCCACCACCTTTTAGCCCCAGTTTCCGAACTCATAAACAATAAAGGTTTTTCCATAAGAGCATAAGCAACTTGAAATATCCATACAAAAACTAATAACAAAGCTAAAATCTCAAAAAACAAATACGCAGCTCCAGCGCTATAAAGATTTTTAAAAACATTACAAAGGTCTTTATTATAATAATCAGTATCTTTTTTACAAATATCATCTTTTGCATCTTTATAACTCATATCTTTCCAATGAGATGAACTTCCAGTTATACTCAAAAGCCCTCCTTCCCATTCAGTCATGTTGTTACCTTTTCGAACCCATCTTCTTGTCCCTACACATCCAAAGAGAAAGACGATAAGGATGTATTGGAAAAATAAGGTCATATAAAGCCAATAACGATATTTCATACATAGGATTTTCTTTGATATACTTGGAGCTTTGTTTGGTTCCATTTTTAATTATTATAAGAATAATGATCTTAGCTTTAAGGTGGGGTGTTTTTAGTGTATCCTGAACGTTTAACATCTTCATATTCTACAATTACTTGAGCAATATCTTTAGTTGGCTTTTTTTGATTTTTCCTATCCATATACCATTTTTCATCTTCTTTGGCTAGTTGACTTACTCTTTTCTTGTATACTTCTTTGATTTCTTCATAGTCATAGTCTATGTTTTCATCATCAGATATTTCGTTGAGCTTTTCTAAAACTTTGGCTTCGTTGATATTTTTTTTTTGACGAGTTGGGTCGATTGTTATTGGTGTGACTTCTACTATTGGGAAGAAGTTGGCTCGGTATTTTTGGTAGATGTCGTTGTGGGCTGAATAAGATATCCCTAGTCCTAGAGAAAAACCAACTATAAACCTTGAGGAAACAGGCGCACGTGAGAACAAGCTTCCCATTTTATTAATAAAATGAGAGGAAATAAGAGTAGGTAGTTTTTATGATATAAATGGGTGAAAGTATAATAGGGCTATTAAGTTACTGTCTATCACTACTGTTTGATTATCTTAAAGTCTGAAGAATTGAAGGATTTAATATGAAGTGTATGACTAAAATGTATTTTAGAAGCAAAATAGCAGATGCTAGGATTATGAATGTATATGGTATTAGGTATTCTTATATCTGAACAAAATACTGTTGATGGATATGATTTTCTTGTTACATCAGCCTTGATTTTATCATTTTCTCCAATTGATTACATTTTTGCAAGAATTCAATTTAAACTAAGGGAAAGGAATTATAGATTTTGTAAAAGTTTGTTAAGACAAAGNGATTATTATATATAAAATAATCTAAAATTTTTATTTACTAAGATTTATTGACTAATAAGGACTATAATTTTTTATTTGTAAGAAAAATAATCTTATTCTAGGATTATGAATGTATATGGTATTAGGTATTCTTATATCTGAACAAAATACTGTTGATGGATATGATTTTCTTGTTACATCAGCCTTGATTTTATCATTTTCTCCAATTGATTACATTTTTGCAAGAATTCAATTTAAACTAAGGGAAAGGAATTATAGATTTTGTAAAAGTTTGTTAAGACAAAGATATACTTTTACAATGAAGGTATGTGCTTGATTTTTATAACTTGTTTTATATAAATCAAATTTTATATCTATTCATATATTAATTTTTTTTATTACTTTGACCATATATTTATTTTATGTTTCATGAAAAGTTTTGTTATAATTTATAAGAATTTTTATTATTTCAAAAGTGTAGCTCAAACTATTATAAATTATTAATTTTTACTATCCCACTACAAGAAACAAATAACACATCAAAAAAAATCACAATTATGAATGGGCTAAATCTTTTGACGTATTTTTCAGTATTTTAAATAACTAAAAATATTTTTAACTATTTCAATTCTACACANATCAAAAAAATCACAATTATGAATGGGCTAAATATTTTGACGTATTTTTCAGTATTTTAAATAACTAAAAATATTTTTAACTATTTCAATTCTACACAAGGCACTTCCCAAACCTAATTCCAATTCCTAACATAGCATCTTATCTTATAAATTTATCTNAAGGCACTTCCCAAACCTAATTCCAATTCCTAACATAGCATCTTATCTTATAAATTTATCTAATTTATACCTTCTTCAATCTCGACTCATGAATCTTAACACATTTTCTCCCTATTTCCTCATAAAACTCATTGGCAACATCTCCATCATCATCCATATAATAAGGCAAAGGCGATATTTCTTGTTTCCCACCATCAAGTCCAGGCCTAAGTTCAAAAACCTGTTCATATTCAATTTTCTTAGGTTTCTTAACAGGTATTTGCACATGTTCTTTTATTTCAATAAAATGATCTTCATGTTTAAAAGATACAAGAAAAACCGCAGCACATATAACATGGTCAATATAAAACTTATTATCATAATAAGCGAAAATTACAAAATGTCCTATTGATATAAAACAAGGTATGTATTTTAATAATAAAAACTAAATATCCCTTACATGAATATCTAAAGATTCTCTATCACTTTGTCTTCTAAAAATGAGTTTTAAACGATTTACTATAGTAAATGTAAATGATGATAAAACATAAGGAGCTGGAAAAGTATTAGAATCAGGAGCTGCAATAGTAAAAAGTAGTAAACATGAGATACATAAAGACATTGAGGAATAAGAATAGAAGAAATATGAGATTGATGATGATAGATTACCTATTGCTAAAAGTTCAAAGTTTGGGATAAAAAGTAAGGCGTAAAATGTATGAAGAAGGGCTAAAGGCCATGAACAGTAGATGATAGCTGTGTAAAGATAGAGGATTGGGATGGTTATGCGAATAAGTTCCCAGGAGGTTATTGAAGATTGATGCTTGCGTAGAGAACATAAAAATAAGAGTCCGAGTATGATTGGGATTGATGAGAGGTATTCTAATTCTTCAGTTATTTCTTTGTATGTCTCCTGATATCTGATACCTTCCATTTATGATTCTAGAAATGAATACTCTTGATTTTATTTTGCTAACATTATCAAATAAAATTTCTTAGAGGGATAATATTTTTTTTTTAGTTTTCAATATGTTGTTGTGATTAAAATTTTAAGTTATGAGAACAAATTTTGTGATAAAATGATAGAATGATTTAAAAGTTCTATCAGAGAATCAAATAATTTCTTCCTATATTAAGTTTTTGTCATATTCAATCTATAATAATCCTTACAATATTTCATACTTATACTTTCTAGCATTTCAGTAATCCTAACAAAATATTTTTTATTTCTAAACAATACTCGGTATAAAATTATTTAGTTTTATATTTAAGTTTCCCTTTACCTTCGAATATTTTTGTTATAAATTTTTATAAGCATAAACAAAATATATACAATATGAAGTTTTATTCGCATATTAATTTAGCTTTTCTAATTAACGTATTTATATTTCATAGTTAGATAGAAGAAATTCCTATACTATTCAAATACAGTATCTGTAATAAAAAAATATCTTGATTTTATCAGCCTAGCTGACTCCAATCTCAAACCTCATAAACCTTAGCACTATCCACAATAAATGCAAAAATACCTAAATTTCATAAATAATAAATATAAATTTCTTAAATATTCCAATAAGCATAAACTTTCCGATAAACCGCAAAAACTTTATTTTACCTCTCGAACACAAAACCTTATAAATCCATAAACATTATAAGCACATATACACTATCATAAAAAAAAAATATCACAACATAATAATATCAATATCTTTTTACATCCTAATCACCATAATACCAAATCTCATAAAATCAAACAAAAGAGTTATCTTAAAAATTGAATTAGTTTATACACTTTATTCACTTAATACAAAATATTAATCATAAATAATAATCTTTACATATAAACTACACAAAATTATAAAAATTTTCCGCATCCGGGACTCGAACCCGGGTCTGCTGGGTGAAAGCCAGCTATCCTAACCATCTAGACTAATGCGGATTGATTTTATTAGGGTAGATTAATATATATATAGAATCCTATAACTAATAGAATTATATGAAATTTTTATCTTAAAAGGAAAAAAAAATAAGCATACTAAAAGTATTTTTGTACAAAAAGGTTGCTAATTTTTGACTTAGAGCTTTTATTTATATGAGAATATAGTAATAAAGTAAAGGAATACGACTTATATACTGCTTCGATTATGCGAAAAGTCTTATAAAAATGGCATTAATAGCCATAGATAAATTATTTAAATTTAAACAGATTAACTGTGTTACCGGCTTATAGAAAAGGTTTAAATATTATGAAGATTGATATTATGGTTAAATTTAGTTACAATTGCAACTACATTTCTTTCTTAAATCTCCATTTAGAGGCTGATGAGGATCTTTTATAAGAAGTAAGGGGCTATTAGAGCTCCTTTTCTCCAAAGCCTTAAGAACTCGTGGATGAACAAATTTGTGTTTGGACTCTGTGTTTTTATCTTCAATATCTTCACTTTTCTCTGAGTGCTTCTCTATAATAACGCGCAACATTATATTTATAATTTGAATTTATTTTAATCATCATGTATTATCACTACAAACCAGTATACGAAAATATTAAATATTTAGCATTTCGACTATGCAAGAAACTTATTTTAATATTATCTATAGTGAAATCTATTGGAATCTTACATAAAATCGATGCTAATGTTGTTTCTGTCTTGAGGAAAATTTGAATTTTTTTACCGAAATTTTTATTTTTTTCTATTCGGGGTCCGTATATCTTCAAACTTGTTGCATAAAAATAAATCTTAAGAGATACAAGATAATAATTTAGATTGCTTTTAAGCATAAGGTAAAGGTAGCGGAAAAAAACTTACGGAAAGAGTAGCACAATTTTATATTATGCAAAAAATAAGTGTTAAAATTTAAAATGTAAATAAACGATATATAAATCGGGATATGATTTAGACTAAGACGATATTTATACTAAGTTATAATTCTTAGAGTAAGAAGGAGTTAAAGTACATTTAACTCCTGTAATAAATAAATTTATGATTTTGTTATATAGTAATTAACTTTGTGTAGTTTTATATAAGGACTATATCTATATTTTTATAAAAGATAAACTCTTAAAGAAATCAATACTAGTTAAATATATAATTTGTCCACTTTTTAGCTTAGAAAAATTCATTTTATTATAGTTTAGATTATTATTGTTAGTATTGTATAATTAACAATATAATTTTATTTTTTTGATAAAAAACTCAATTCAATTTGTTTTTTAGATGAATAATATTATCCAGATTGTTGAAAATATGTTTCAAAAGTCTTCAGATTTATGAAATCTACTACTTTTTCAGGAAATTGCATATTGAGATCACTATTTAAATATTTGTATTTTTCTTGAGATTGTCCAAACTTTTGCCTAACTTGCATAGTAAAATTGTAAAAAAATCTATAATATACGTACTTGATTTCAGTAATAAAATTAACTACAAAGAAAAATACTTTCGAACTTTGCGGGAAGATTATGGTATGATTTCTACTATAAAAAGTTTTTATAAAACATACAAATATACTTAAGTTAAGCTTGCATTTATAATAGAAAATTAGCATGATTTGATCTTCCAAGTTTGACTTCTTAAATCTTTTCACTAAATATAATCAAACAGCAAATAAACATTTCCCTTTATTTTTTTTAAAAATTATATCACTGAGCTATCCTTTGTATTTAGCATAAATGATCATCAGTATTTCATAACCAAACACATTAACCTCAGTTTTTCCTTCAAATTTATTATATTCCTTTTGATGAAATCCTATCAGTATTAAAAACTATATCAATTTTTTATAAACATAAAGTGTTGTTAAAGCCTTTAAAGTAAAGAAAACTAATTTATGTACCTTTTCTTAATATCTTATGTATCTATATTATTATAATATGATAAACATAAAATGGGTGTATGTTTAACTAAAAAATCTAAAGCTCAGATACTAAAAGAAATATACATTCAAGATAGTAATAAAAAATATCTTTTAGTTGATATGAAGCGACAAATTTATAAAAACAAAGCACTTAAAGCTCCAAAACTAAAACTTCAAACAAATATTGCATACAAAAAACGAATGATGGCTAAAAAATTAGGAAAAGCAATACTGAACTCANATATTGCATACAAAAAACGAATGATGGCTAAAAAATTAGGAAAAGCAATACTGAACTCAGAAAATACAATAAACCTTTAAATTGTAACAAGCAAGTAGTTTTTATTGTATGTGTGGGGATAATTTTAATTGATGTGTTTGATAAATACTAAGTTCTGTTGATGATCAAAAGATTTTCCGACATATTTAAATTTGTTTGGGTGATCAATTTATTTTATAGTTTAAAAGTTGACCCTTGGGGAAGTTGTATGAAATTTTAAAGGAATTATTTCATTTGGCATGTTTTACAAAGTTTATCATTGAAATGTTTTATTAAGTTATGAATTGAGGGTTTTGGTATGGATAGAAATAGTTTTAGTTGGGGTGTGTTTTTATAGGAATTTTGATTAGTGATTGTTGGAGTTTGAGACTTAAATAATATACTATGGATTTGAATAATTTTTACACAAAAGCAAATGCAGAATTTAGAGATTATATTATATCAATAATTATAAGTTATATTATAAGGTTAGATTTATGGAAATTATAGATATTATATGAAATTATCTTTGAGGAATATAACATTAAATCTTTATAATAAAGTATTTTTATGCAAAATATACAATTACTATTTATATTTATTCAGTCAATCACTGATTAAAATTATTTTTATCTAAAATAAACATTTTTTTTGTCTTGATAAAATTCCTAACTAGCATATCTTCTCGCATATAATTTCCTATAATTTTCAATATAAAACTTATATTTTACTCAAAGATCTCACAAAAACTCAGCTAGCAATCTAATCATTACGTTATGCCATAATTCAAAAATAAATTTCAAAATTTTTCCTCAAATCACTCATAAACCTTTTATCCAACAGATAAAATTATCTAAACATCAACTTAATATAAAAACCCATTTTCTTCTAATCCTCTGCAAAAACCCTTCGATTTTTAAACCGTTAAAAACATGCAACTCATAATAAAAATCCGTTAAATTAAATGTCACTCAAAAGCCAATGCAGAAAATTTGCACTGTTCACCCTTCGACACATAATAAACACAAGCTTAATACTTTCCTTTTCCAAATGGAAAAACTTTAGGAAAAATCGCTTGACCATAACAAACCACTCACGAATCCCAAAGCATTTATCACTAAATCTATCCCCAACTGTAGCTAAAAACATAAATAAAATCACTGAAACACGGATTCAAAGACCAAAATCCGTAAAATCAGAAAGCCAATGCGAGTCGCCAATAGACTTTGGCTCGAGGCTGCATCAAAAAGCTCAAGAAATCGAACAAAAAAAAGAAAATATTCGCAAGTCTTTAGAACCCGAGTATAGTTTTACGCCAAAAATATCGAAAAATACCCCAAAATGGTTGAATTCTAGGCTTAAAAAAGGAAAAGACGTTAAAAAAGAAAAAGATGTTAAAAATGAAGAGGTCGCTGTTGTCAGTGGGAACTGCGTACTTGGAGTATCTAGTTACACACCTAATTTGAAAGGACTTTTAGAGAAAAAAATATTCGCTCAAGGTAATAAAGCGAATATAAACAGAAATAGCGCGAAAATTATGCCACAGAGAAAAATTAGTTGTGTACCTGGATTTTCTGATGACCCACCCAAAGAAAATTATGGATTTTTCTTTTAGTAGCCTTACACATAATTCATTATAATATATCCAATAATATTTTTAAGATTCGCTTTAGATAGGAAGTGGCTTTGGAGATAGATTTAAAGATGTGGAATTTCAGAAATTATTTTTGTTGTAGCATCCAAAAATAAAACACAACTTAAACTATCTTAACTAAATTACATACATAACAAATACAAAAAAAATCATTTTAACCCAACTATAAATGTTTTCCTCATCCTCAACAACTTAAAAAATCCCAATTTGCAAAATAAATCCATTTAGCATCAAACCAATCTAAAACCTTATATTATCAAATATCTTCTATTTAAAAGGAAAATCCAATTCCTAACTCGTAAAAATGCAAATTAATTATAATCATGCTTTTTATCCATATTAGTCATCAAGGTACTTCTACCATCTTCCAATTCTTTTTTTAAACACAAATTTTTAAGTTTTTTTTTAACACTTTTCGTGAATCCATACGCAAGAGCATTAAGTAATCCAATAAGACACCTAACAACCCCAGCTATCAATGTAAAATAATACTCATAACTAAATTCATCCCAAAAGCCTTGAACTTCAATAATTCCTTTTACAGTATAAGGTAAATAGCAAATTATCATAATCAAAGGATAAATTCCAATTTTTTGACTAAGTCTTTTGCGTATTTTAGCATCTTCCCCTCCTATCCCTCCTCTTAAATGCCTAAAAACAATAGCATAAAGGGTAAGGTTTATAGTAATCACAGTCCAAAGTGGGACTAAAAATGTTAGGAAACGAAAAGTATATCGTCCTGGATAAGAACCTTGATAAAGCCAACAAAATCCAGAACGAGAATCACGAGATTCTAAAAGATTAGGAATCGCTGTTATAGCTATAGCAGCAAAAATATCGAATATTATATACCGCTTTATAAACCTTTCTATCCTTAAATACGATTTGACAACTATAGCATAGAGTGCGATTGCTATGAAATTTGTCCAAAGTATAGCACCAAAAGTTGAAAAATTCATCAAAATGCCTTGGATGATGCAAATCTCATCATTTATTCCTTTGTTATATGTTGGCATCATAAAAGATATAGCGTTTATCAGATCGAATATACCGAGAACTGCTATAAATTTAAAGGCAAGTTTCCTTAGATCCTTGAAGATTAGATACATTGATATTATAAAAGCACAGCCAAAAATAGAGAGTAAGCTTGCAATAGCATTTGAAATATATACAATTTCTAACTTGTCATCTGAAATTCCATTTACCATAATAGTATATTTCCTTGTTGATATTAATATTTTTTCGCCGACTAGATTAGCGAAAAATAAAATTTTGTAATAGGCGAATTTTAGATAAAATGAAGTGTATTTTGAAATCATCTACTTGTTTTAAACACTGAGAGTTAAAGTGCTGGTTTATATGGTATATTTAGATTTAATAAATTGGGTAATGAGTTTGGGTTTAAGTTAGAGGATTAGTGGTATAAGTTTGTAGGATTTTTGAAGTTAATTTATTGGGTTTGGAAATTTTATTTACTGATTAAGATTTGTGTGAGAAATGCACTGCTACAGGCTTTTTTAATGTGTTTTAAATGCGAAAATTGATGGAGTTACTTTTTTGTATGAAGATTTTAATTGAAAATCAATATCTAGCAAATTCTCAGTATAAACATAAACCATTACACAAATTTCGAAGATAAACTACTATAAGATTATTGAATATATTTCTCTACGCTTACTGTTTAAAAAAAATATTTTATGATAACTAAGATCAATTAGGTTTTTATTCCAACTATTATCATAGCTATTTGCAAATACAAACTCATTAGTATTTAACACCCAAATCTTATATAAAATTTCTTAGTAAATATTGAAATACAATAAAATGCCATATTTCAGATATTATCCACTAAATAATGTCTCTAACAAGTTATTCTAAACTTATTGAATGCTCACAGGAAATCGATGTCGGCATGCCAGTATGGCCAGGAAATCTCGACTTTTCCCGTTGTATTTTCCGAAACTATGAAGAGCACGGATATTTCACAGAAAATTATTCAATGCCAGCAGGAACCGGTACACACATCGATTCACCAGGGCATATGATAAAAGGAGGTCGACTAATCCACTCTTTAACATTAGAAGAATTGATTTGTCCAGGTGTTGTTATTGACGTAACAAGCAAATGTGATGAAAACCCTGATTACGAATTATCAATCGAAGACCTTGAAGCTCATGAACTCATTCATGGAAGAATACCAAAAGGAGCTTTAGTCTGTATGAAAACCGGTTGGGGAAGAAAATTCAAAGACCCTAAAGCATATATAAACATAAACCCAAATGAATCTCATCCTATTTGTAGTTTAGGAGCTATGCATTTCCCTGGGTTTTCTAACACCCTTGCAAGATTTTTATGCGAACAAAGAGAAATCTCTGGTATTGGTATCGACACTTTATCTTTAGACAAAGGATTAGCAACTTCATTTGATGTCCATATTACGATATTAGGTAATGATAAATATCAAATTGAAAACATGTACCTTGAAGATACCCCTCCATCTGGGTTTACTTTTATTAGCATGCCTTTAAGAGTAAAAGATGCTGCTGAAATGAGTACAAGAGTTATGGCTATTGTTAATTAATTAAAAAAAAATTAACATTAGAATAATTTGTTTTAGTTTTATACTTATAAACCAATATTAAGTAATAAAAATACTTTTATTAGGGATAATTGATTATTAAAAAAATAAACCTTTGATGTATTCAATGAATAAAAGAAAGTAGATAAATTTCGGTGGAATTAGAATATGAATAGACATAATAAATCAATGGAACCTTATAATCACAAAGGTTATAATTTTAAGCTATCAGCTGAATCGCCTAAGATTTTAGATGAAGAAGAAACTAAGTATTCGATAAAGACGGAATCTATTATTGGCTGCGATTTTGATTTCAATGATTTCCAGGATTCATTGATTGATTCGATGAGTGAAAGCTGTGAATCTCATTTTATACAGAAAGTCCCTGTGATGTCATGTGCTCCAACTAAACTCAAAGGAGAAAACTACAGCATGGCATTATGGAATGCAGCCCAATCTAACAATGCCAATCTCTGCCGAAGCATCCTCGAAAAATTCACTCTCTCCGACCAATCGGCTGACGTCAACTACAAAGGTACAGATGAAAACACATCTTTACACTTAGCATCATCCTTAGGTTATCTCAAAGTTTGTGAAAACCTCATTGATTATGGTGAAGGTACGCATATCAATTCTAGAAACAGCAAAATGGAAATCCCCCTTCATCTTTCATGTGCTAATGGTCATTTGAAAATATCTCAACTTCTAGTAAGATCAGGTGCAGATATAAATGCTATTGATATAAATGGAAATACTCCTCTTCATAGAGCAAGTATAAATTCTCATGGGCATATAATAGCATGGTTATTAACTAGAGGTCCTAATCTTACTATAAAAAATACAGAAAATAAAACCCCAGAAGAAGTTAGTTCAAATGCAGTAGCTCAATATTATCATAGATATCTTAAAAGAACTATTACACTTCCTGGACCAAGTATATCCCCATCATTAAAAAATGAGGCTAGGAAATATTGTATACAAGAATTATCTAATAAAAATCAAGCTGGGAATATATCTTGTCATGATTTTGTTGGGATATGCGAACTTGGACATGGGAGTTTTGGTGATGTGTATTTGGTATCTAAACATAATATAGGGAAACTTTATGCTATGAAAGTTCTTAGAAAAGATAGGATTATGGAAGGAAATCTTATTAAATACGCTTTAACTGAAAGAAATGTGTTAACTTATATAAGACACCCTTTTATAGTATCTTTAAATTTTGCTTTTCAAACTGCTTCGAAGCTGTTTTTGATATTAGACTATTGTGCTGGAGGGGATTTATCAACGCATTTGATGAAAGATAAAAAGTTCCCTGAAAACAGGGCGAAGATATATGTATGTGAAATAGTCTTAGCTTTAGAAGAACTTCATAGAAATGATATTATTTATAGGGATTTAAAACCTGATAATATTGTTTTGGATAAAGATGGTCATGCTTTGTTAACTGATTTTGGTTTATCAAAAGAAGGGATATTAGATAATTATGCAGCAAGAAGTTTTTGTGGATCATTAGCATATTTAGCTCCTGAGATGATTGAAAGAAATGGTCATGGGAAAGCTGTGGATTGGTATTTATTAGGAGTTGTGTTTTATGAAATGGTTGTTGGGATTCCACCTTATTTTTCGATGAATAAGGATGAGTTGATTAATAATATACAATGTGGTAAGATGAAAATACCAGGATATTTGTCTATTGAAGCACGAGAATTGATTAAAGATGTAAAAATCATGTAGTTAACGGAAAGAGATCCTAGTAAGAGACTTGGGGCTATGAGAGATGCTGAAGAAGTAAAACAGCATGTGTTTTTTAAAGGTGTGGACTGGGATTCGGTGCTTAGAAAGGAACTTAAGCCCCCGATTCCTAAGATATTTGAAGTTCCTAACACGAGGATTCCGTCGGAAAAGCTATATGGAGATGTTTCTAATATTGATGAAAGAATCAATAATTGGACATTTGTAGCTGAATAGAATTTATTATATTTATATGAACTAATCACTAGATTTAGATGATTGGAAATGGATTATCTTAAAATTTTGTTTTTTTATTGACAATTTTTTAAGAAAAAGACCCTAAATTTTATGTTATTTAAGGTAATAAGGTACCTATAATATTATAAAACTTTCTAAATTCAACCACAATTATAAGTATATTTTCACTAGAATCTTCTTGTAATTTTCCTAAACCATATTTTTTCACCTATTATATAATGAATAAATTCTCCTGTGGGCTTATCTTTGTATTTGCAATCCTCCATAGCGCTTCTTCAGCAAATTGGTATGCTACAAATGGTGTTCTTTATAACAGTGGTGTATCTGTTACTCTAAAAGGAATCAATTGGTTTGGTCTTGAAACCACAGCAAGAGCTCCAGATGGATTATGGACATCCAATGTAGTAAATGGTCAAACAATCGGCCACAGTATAACATGGTTTATGAATAAAATCGCTGATTTAGGATTCAATGCTGTGCGTATTCCCCTTTCACCAGAATCTTTAAAAAATGATGCAGTTCATTACCCAACAGCATCATGGGCTAGGCTTTGGGATCCAACTTTAACAACAGGATGGATAGTTCTTAACTCTATGTTGACTCAAGCTAAAAGTAGTGGTCTTTATGTACTTCTTGATTACCAAACTTGTAATGAAAATCAAATCGGTAACAACCTTCCTGGATTACCAACAAATTGTCCTGGTTATACATTAAATAACTGGTATCAAGATTTAAATACATTAGCAACACTAGCAAAGAGTTTCCCAAATGTTATTGGTATCGATATTTTCAATGAACCTCATGGATGTAGTTGGAGTACATGGAGAGAATATGCTCAAGGAGCTATTGCAAGTATTTATAATACAAATCAGAATATTGTTTATTTTGTTGAAGGTATTGATGGAAATGTTCCTGGAGATGGGACTGGGACTAATTGGGGAGAAAATTTGTATTATGCTGGATCACAACCTGTGCAACCAAGTGGAGTACCGGCGAATAAAATTATATATAGTCCACATGTTTATGATGTTGGGGATAATGATTGGGAGAAATGCTTTGGGTATTTGCAGGGGTATAACCAAAATACAGTTATTGTTGGAGAATGGGGGTATAATTCAAAGAGTAGTTATGATATCAATACTTTCGCTCCTAATTTGATAAGTTTTCTTAAAACTGAAGGTATAAACTCAGTGTTTTATTGGTCCTTTAATGGGAACGATGCAGATTTAGGATATTTAACATCAGCAGATAGTACTTGGTGCACGGTGGTTTCTGAAAAACTTACAAGATTTAAGGGAATGGGAATAACCCCGAAGAGCTATATTACTAGCACTAACCCACCAAGTATTTGCAATTAGTTTTAAGAATAGTTATTTAGAGATTTATATATGGTATTTTTTATTGAAATTATCGGTGATTTTGAAAATTTATGGTGAAAAAATCTAAAAATCGTGATGATAAGATTTTTGTATCAACTTTTAGACTTAATATTTAATNTCAGAGTTTATTATTTATGGTGAAAAAATCTAAAAATCGTGATGATAAGATTTTTGTATCAACTTTTAGACTTAATATTTAATCTTTTTTTTCAAAAGGGATTTTTATGAGTATCTAATTAGCATCCTACAATACTTAATTGTAGAGATTATATATTGTATTTTCTATGTTTATATTACAAATTAGGTTTTATATGAATTCTAATATATAAATAAAATTTTAGTTTAAATCTATTCTTCTAGCATGACTCTTACGGCACTTTAAGCACACTGCTTCCAAACACTCATCACAAATTATAGTCCCACATTCTAAAATCCACTTAATCTGTCTTTTTAAGCAAGTCTTGCATCTTAGTTTCTGCGGAATAATATTTTTATCTTCCTTATCTTCTTGTAAAATCCCACTTTTAACATCATTTTTCACATCAGTTTCTTCAATAGTTTGATTTAATTCCTTCTTTTCAATTTTTACACTTTCTTCAGTAACCTGGTCTTTTGCAATTGTTTTATTCTCTTCTTTTGTTACAAAATTTTGATTGTCTCTATGTAGAAAAGCACAATGATTTTGATAGCAAGGAAAGTTTTTACATTCAAACATCTGATATTTTTCGATATGGTAATAAATTTCATTTTTTGTATGAGCTAAAGAGCAACGGTCTTTATTAGGACAAAATTCAGGATCTATAAACTGCCCACTAACATACGTAAAATTACAAGGAATGCATTTGTAATTATAAACAGAAGGATCTCTTCGTCGTTCTTGCGTTGTGTGAAAACCAAAACACTCACTAACTTTACAACTTTTGTTTGAGCATTTTTTTGTTTTATAAGTATTCAAATCAAAATGCCTCATTTGTATCCCTTTAGTTCTTTTATCAGCATTTGAATGTGCAAAACTACAGTGATAACCCCACTTTGAGCACTTAAATTTTTCTAAAGTTGGATATTTACACTCATTTACCTTATACATAAGTGGATGATAACTACACTCTTCTTTTGTATGAGCATATTTACAACGGTCTCCCATCCTACATAACCCTTGTCCTTTATTCTCTAAAGCTTTTATAATATTTTTATCAGGACTAGGGTATATATTTGAGTTATTATAATTTTGAGGAATATTCTTGCACATCTTAGGAGTATAGTTCCAATTATTATCTGGAAGAAGATATGGTATTCTTCTAGATGATTGGTTACTATGAAAATGCAAGCAATCTTCTCTAGAGCAATCATCTTTACATTTTTGTACATGAAACTGTGTGATATACTTAAAATGAAGTTCCTGCTCATTATCATAGAGTCTTTCAAATTCTGGGTTTTTGGACTCTATTAGATGTCTTACAGGTTTTTCCATTTTATTTATTATTTCTTTGATTGGGAAGATGGGTGTTGAAAGGGAATGTTTTGAGATGTTTAGGTGAAGAGAATTTTGAGGCTGGCTAGGAGGTTTGGAAAATAAAAGGCTCTTCTATGGGTTGTAGGATTTTGTATGAAATTATTAACTCTAAAATTTTTTTATGTCCCTATCCTCAAAAATCTTTAGAGTTATTTGAAATAATCATTTATCATCAAATCTAAACTACCAAAACACTTTCCATCAGCCTCTCCTAACCTTAAAAAACCTATAAAAAAACTACAAAAACTCCATAATTTTTATTAAATCACATTCAACTCACAAAAAAATCCTCATTATTACTTATCATTTCCAACAACACCCTAACATTTATTGAACTAAAATGTATTAGTCTAATGTTTTGCGAGGATTATTGGCTTAACCTTATTATCCTCCTGGTTAATTACTGAAGAATTCTGAAAATGCTGAACCAGCTCCTGCAATCCTTGAATCCTCGCATAAGCCAATGCGCAGATTTTTTCTGAATTAAATCTTTCCCACCGCTTGGCATTAAACTCATGGAAAAATGGGATAATCACTCTATTGTCCACAAAATTAATAAATGCATACCCTACATTGCATCGATTCTACATATAAAATACTTTAAAGTCAATAGGAAGGTATAAGAAATCATAAGTCCCTGAGAATTTTCTGTCGATGGTTTGGATAAGCATTTTTTGTGTATATTTATTTGGGATATTTTTGATCATTATAGTAGTTCTTGTATCTTCACTGTTTTTTATACAGTCAAGTTTTATTATATAGAAACTACGTTCTCCTTCTTCAAGTGGTCGTTTTTTAGGTTTTCCTCTTTCTTCTAAGTCTTCTCTACTTGATTCTTCAGTACTCATATTTAGGTGTTGGCTTCTACTTGATAAACTCCCACTGGTATTAAGAGATGTGTCGAGAAAAAACTCACCCCTCCTAGCGTCAAGGCTAGGCACTGCTTTTCTATGAAAAGATTCACAAGCGCTCCTTGGTTCTAAGTTAGCTAAAACTCGAACTGGAATGTTAGATTTTGTACTTGGAATACTGCCAGGCTCTGCTAAAGGAAGGCGTCTTTGGACCCTTTCAGTAAAAAGTGCAGGGGAATATCCATAGTCAGACCCTTCACCTTGATGAGAAGAACTACTGGATAAGGATAGTTGACAAAGTGATGAGGATTCTGGAACTTCGAAACTGCATTCACTTTTAAAGGATCCTGGGGAAAAATCTCGAGTGATAGCTCTAAAAACGTTGAGACGCTTTTTATGAGACTCTTCCATGTATTATATGAAAAAGTTTGGGGGAAATATTTGGATTTAGGAATTAGTTTTTATAAAATCAGAGAGGTTTGCTAAGAATGGAAAAAAATTTATGGGATAGAATTTAGTCTGGATTCTAATGTATTTTTAAAGACTTTTGGTGGATTATGATATGAATTTGTGAGGATAATGAAATTTTTAAGTTTCAGTAGGTTTTTTGGAAGGTGAGGTTTATAATAATAGTTTTAAGAGTTGATAGATTTTGTTTGTAATTTATTGCAGGGTTAATAGATGCAAGAATTTGTATTATAGGTATTCTATTCATAGAAATAGTTTGCTAGTCATACAATATTGTTATATATAAGGACTATAATCCTCAAATATTTTCAACTTAAAAATTCTAAATAAGTTAATAACACAATATAAAAATCCTCATCATAGCTTATACTCTATAATAATCCTACTCATTATTATTCCTACCATAAACATAAATCTTCCAATTATTCCTAACACCCTAACTATAAAATCATATAAACTTCATAATCCTTATAAAGCCTTCAAACCCATAATATAAAATCTATTTCAAAAATAATCATAAAAAGTCTAGTGCTAATTTAATAATCTATAATCTATCTCGCTTAATACGTAATTGCTAAAGATGGACTAAGGTCCTCTAAAAACCTTTTAATTTCATTGCGAGCGCTATTACAATGTTGTTTAGTTGGTCCTTCTATAAAAAGATGAAGCCTCCTTTGGCCAATTCCAGTCTTTTTAGAAGGATCAACATAAGTACCTCTAACAGTTACAACACTTCCAGTTAAATCATTGATTGTGTTAAGATAATCTCTACTCATAACTCTTGTTCTAGCTGACAACGGATAATCATTAATATCAAGTTCTAAAAAGCTTTTTCCTGATGATTCATTTGTTTTTGCAATCCATTCATCACGTACTTTAAGTGCATTATTCATCCCATCTTCAATACTTGGTTCTGATTTTATTTTCATGACAACTAATTCAATTGCTTCTTTTGCTGCAAGAATTGCCCCTGCTGAATTCCCACTCATAATTGCTGCTTTTGCTGCTGTTTGTGCCGCACTCATTGCTGCAGAGCGGATTTTTGGATCTTTTATATAATCACCAACTGTCATTTCAGATTTTTTTACATTTTTATCATCTTCAACATCAGAGTCAGTTTCGCTTTCACTGAAAATATAGTCTTTTTTATGTTTGTTCCGAGTGTCTTTGACTTTTTGAAGTTCTTCTTTACTGAATTTAAAACCTTTGCCCCCAAAACCTCGTGACCTATACGGTTTTGCTTCTCCATCTTCAACCATTTGTTTGAACTCTAAAGCTAAATCCTGGAGATCTTCAGAAACTTGTTGATTAGAATGTTCTAAAACTTTAGACAACTCCCAAGCATATTTCATTTCTTCTCTTGTTATAAAAGTAATTGCCGTACCTTTATTCCCTGCTCTTCCTGTTCTACCTATTCTATGAATATAATCTTCCATATGATTTGGGCATCTATAATTTATAACAAGTACAAGTTTTTTAACATCTAAACCACGAGCAGCAACAGAAGTAGCAACAAGTAAACTTTTATCAGCTTTTTTGAAATCAGCAATTGTAAACTCTCTATCAGCTTGATCATGCCCTCCATGAAGAACAAGACATTCATATCCTTCTTTATGTAAATCCGCAAAAAGATCATCAGCTTCATTCTGACGCTCAACAAAAATCAGAATATTCCCTCTACCATACCAATCTTCAAGGATTTCAAAAAGACGTGGAAGTTTTTCTTCATCTTCTAACACCTCAACAAATTGTTCGACGTTTGAACATGTTTTATTACGTCCTCCTACAACAATTTCAACTGGTTTGTTTAAAATGTTTTTTGCTAGTTTTTCAACATTTTTAGGGAAAGTTGCTGAGAACATAACAGTTTGTCTATCACTTCTACACCCATGGACAATTTTATTAAGCTGTGGTTCAAAGCCCATATCAAACATTCTATCAGCTTCATCAATAACTAAATAAGTAACTCTTTTAAGATTTGTGATTTTACCATTACTCAAACTTAATACATCAATCATCCTTCCAGGTGTGCAAATAACAACCTCTGCTCCTTTTCTAAGATCAGTAAGTTGTACTGAAACCCCAGAACCCCCATAAACACAAACGCATCTAAGTCCAAGATACTTTGTAAAACTTTTACATTCAGTATAAATTTGAAATGCAAGTTCTCTTGTAGGTGCTAAGATTAATGCTATAGGCCCTTCATTGTCTTCAAGTGGTTTTTGATCTTGAACATGTCTTAGCATTGGGAGTAAATAAGCTAAAGTTTTCCCAGATCCTGTCTCAGCAATGCCAATACAATCCCTTCCAAGCATAATTGCAGGTATAGCCTATATATTAAATACTTGTGCTTGTATGGCAAAAGGTATAGTAAACTTTTTCTTTTCAAGGATCTTCAATATTTTATCTGAGAGACCACACTGATACCAATTTAAAATTGGCGCAGGGCATCTCTTACCTCTAACCTGAATGTCACCTAATTGTTCTCGGATCTTCAATATTTCCTCATGAGTCAAATTCGATAACTCATTACAAGGAATATAAAAATCTTTTCTAAAAGGCTCAAGGTTGATTTCAGTATTTGGCAAAAATCTTTTTTCTTGTAACAATCTTTGCTATATATTTTTTACCTTTTTCAAGTATTCTTCATTATCTCCATCTTCTACAAGCATATCCCATGCAATATCATTTTCATCATCATATAAAACTTCTGGCTTGTTTGAAGATTCTTCCGGTATGTCTTGTGGCTTGCTGAATTTTTCCATGAATTTTTCTAGATACACATCATCATCTATATTTTCCTGTACCTCTTGTTCAACTTCTTCAATTCTGTTCTTTTCTTGTGGAATGGCTTGTTTATCTATTTCCATCATATATAGATCTAATGCATCGATTTCATCTATTGGGTTGTGCTTGGTCTCGATTATTTCTGCATCCATCTCTAGCTCATCTTTTAAATGCTGAGTTAGTTCGGGTTTTTGTTCTTGAGGAATAGGGTTTATTAGAGCTTCATCTTCTTTTTCTTCTTCTTGTAATAAGAGCAATCTTGCTTTTGCTAGTCTTTCTTGTTTTTTGCGCATTTCGCGCTCTTGACTGTTTTTGTGATGCTTGTGGTGATGACGATGACGAGAATCGTGATGCTTTGATGATGACCTGTGGCGAGAATGAGAGTGGTGAGATCTTGAACGGTGACGATGACCCATTTTTATTATAAGCCCCATTTTAGAATGTAATATTTTTGATTTATTATGATTTGACTTTTTTTGTTTGAGATTTTTGGTCGATGATAAGGAATAGATATTTTTTGGGGTTTTTAAGGGAATTTTTGGTTTGATTTTTGGGATATTTTATTTTTGAGCTAATTTGATTGTGATTTTTAAGTAAATTTGATAGACTTGTTTGGGTTATAGGATTGGAAAGATGTGGTGTTGTAGTGTGGGTTTTAAGATGAGACTTTTTTTTAAATTCATATAGTTTTATTTGCTATGCCAAAATTAAATGTATAGATTGATAATTAGTCATTACATTTTTTATGAGTTTTGAATTATTTTGAAGGATCATTACAGTTTTTATGTTTTTGTTTGCAATAATGATTTTTGTAAGAGTAGAATATATAGTATGCATACTTTTCCAAAAAAATCCTTTCATAAATATTATAACTAATATTAAAATTATGATTCAGCCCAATTTTTACCTACTTTTCAACTTAAGCTATTCATATTTAGCATATTTTAAACCACAAAAATAATTCCATATTCACATCATTTGCTTTATAACTAAAATTTATGAAAAATTTCTAATTCCTAATACAAAAAACGCATTACTGGATAAATAATCGGTATATATTATAACAAATCATCAGTAAACTATTTTTATCAAAAAGCATTATTATCAACCTATATTTAAGTATTAAATTTAAAAATAGTTTATAATCTAATGAATCGACAGAAGACTTTTGGCAAGAAAATTGGCATAGAAAAATTTTCAAGAGTATCAATAGCTAAAGTACGTTGGGAAAGAATAAGAAATTTGAAAAATCTTGAATTCATAATAGACGTCGCACATTTAGCTGCAGAAGAAAGAAATGTCTCTCGTTTCAACTCAAACTTTTTTTCAAAATTCAGTGAAAATGACGAACTTCACCTTCCATGGTACATAATTCTCCCAGAAAGTAAAATCAAGTCTTTATTCGATCTTTTAGTCTCTTTTCTCTACCTTTACTTCGCTTTTGTCATTCCATTCCGTATAGGATTTTATTCCCACAGCACAAACGAAGAACTAATTCCCCACGAAACAATTTTTGAAGTTGCCCTTCTCATAGATATTTTGTTCAATTTTTTCTGTGCTTATTACGAAAATTCTGTGCTAATATACGACTTAAAACTTATTGCCAAAAAATATTTACTTAATCGTTTCATCTTAGACACAATTGCGATTCCCCCATTTTACATTCTCAACTCAAACTTATATTGGTTAAAAATATCTAGAGTCCTTCGTGTAAATCTTTTTTTAAGATGGATTGAAAATTCTACTTTAACCAAAAACATCATAAATGACACTTTACTTAAAGACCAATACACAAAAGATCTTTTCTTCAAACTTTTATATTTTGTTCAAGCTGTTTTAATAACCTGTCATTGTATTGCTTGTATTTGGTATTATATAGCAACACTTAATTTTGATACACCTGATAACACCTGGTTATTAGGTGCTGAGTATCCAATAACTGATCTTTATATTCGATCATTATATTGGACCGCCGTAACTTTCTCAAGTGTTGGATATGGAGATATAACCCCTAAAAATAATGGTGAGTATATATATGCAATGTGTATCGAATTTGTTGGAATTATGTTTTTTGCTTATCTTATGGGCAATGTAAGTAATTATTTATCAAATTTCCAGCTTACAGATGAAACAGCTAATGAACGTGAACGTGAATTAGAAAGATGGCTACTTATGCTTGATGGGTTTAGACATGATAAAACAATGCCTCAACAATTGACGATGAGGGTCAGAGATTATTTTCATGGTTGTTGGTCAAAAGATAACTCTTATATATGCTCAAGTGACTTTATGCTCAAACTTCCTTATGCGTTACGTGAAGAACTTAAAGAATTTTTGTTTAATGATGTGATTAAGAAATTCTCAATATTTTTTGAAAATATGAATAAACATTTGGTGTATTCTTTGGCTAGTTTGATGAAACATAAATGGATTAAATCTTTTGAAACTATTATTTCTAAAGGGAATAAGTCGATTGAGATTTATTTTATAAATACAGGAAGTGTTATGGTTGGGAGAAAAGAAGTTGGATATGTGACTAAATTATTAAGTGGAAGTTATTTTGGCGAATATAGTCTTTTTAAAGTTCCTTATGATTTTGACTTTACAGCTGAAGGTGAGACTAGTGTGTTTTATTTTCCGATTATTGATTTCAAGACTTGGATTAAAAAATGCGAGTTTAATTATTATTCATTTGCCTTATTGTCTTATAAAAGGCATTTGTATTTTATAAAGGAATTTGATAAAACTTATAATACAACTGATGATAATGAAGCTTTCCAAGATGAAAGGTTTGAAGAAGAGGTTTTTAATGAGACCCTAAGTCCTGAAGAAGAAGATGAGTTTAATATTTTACTTGAAAAAATTAAGGAACCTGAGCCTACTGGGTGTACACCTGAAGAGAAAGATAAGTTGCTTAATAAGATAAAAGTTCAGGCTAAAGAGATTGATAAATTACAGAAGATGTATGAAAGTGATATTATGAAAATTATTAATGCAGTTGAGCTCATGACTAATGGCAAAAACCAGGCCGCATATGAGCTTTTAACAGAGATTTAATAGTTATTATAGGTTTTTAATGGATAAAGTTTAAATTTTGTATTAAAATATTTGACAATATCTTGAACGATGATATGTGTTTTTTAGTTTTTTTTTGTTTTTGCTAGTNAATTGAAAATAATATTTAAGTCTAAAATATTTGACAATATCTTGAACGATGATATGTGTTTTTTAGTTTTTTTTTGTTTTTGCTAGNTTGTATTAAAATATTTGACAATATCTTGAACGATGATATGTGTTTTTTAGTTTTTTTTTGTTTTTGCTAGTGAGCTTTTTTGGGTTTTTAGTACCTGATTCTAAACTTATTGATCTGATTTCGATTAAATCTGGTATTGTGTTACGTCTATCACTTATAATTTTAGCTGTCTGAGAAATTTCTTGATTTCTGATGTAATTATTTGTAAGATGGTGTGGACTAAGAGTGTTTGAGTCATGGAAAAAATTGGCATTGTGATGATTTTCTCTTGTTTCCACGTCGACTGCTGGGGATAAAATAATTGAGTAGCTAACAGAATTATTTTTTCTTGGCTTGAATTTTTTTAAGCACTGCATTTTTTATATAATATTACAAAGGATTAGCAAATAATAATTTTTATACAAAAACATAATCTTTTTAGCAGTAATAGTTATTTCTTTGTTTATAAAAAGCTTAGTTTTCTGCATGTAAAAACCTTAAAAATATTTGATAGGTTTTAGGAATTTTGTATGTAAGAAATAAAAGTTATGTAAGCAAATAGAAACAAATATTTTTATTATAAATATGCATATGCTTTCTATGATAATATAAAAATATGAACTTTATAAAGTGTTAATGTACAAAAAAAGAGAAAATCTATATGGATAAGTATTGTTTATTTTTATATAGACTGAGTGATGTGAGAAGAATAATAATTATAAAGATTGTGGTAGTTTGGAATTGTAAAAGAAAGTTGTGTTTAACCTAAATTAGAAGTGAAATAATAGATAAAGTTGTTTAATTTTGATATTTAGGATTGGAGAGTGATTATTTACTAGCGTCTCATAATGTAAAAAATAATTATTTAATTTATAGCATACCATAATTTTTACAAGATAGCATTCAAACTAAAAGAAGCTTAGTTTGAGTTAATAATCAACTTTTAAATCCAAAAATGCATTGATAAATCTGTTTGTAATGCCAAAATTGTCTCAAAAAATAAAAATAATCATATTTCTAATATGCTTAACATATAATAATGGGTTAGTAAATTTATTCAACACTCAATTCTATCATTCACTCTCAAGTCCTAAACAATCTCGTATTCTTCAATCATCATAATTATCCTCACTAAAACCTTCCAATAAAGTATAATCTCTAGAAAATTCGATTTCTGCAATAGTCGAACTGGGAGTTTCTGAAAGCCCTGAGTCCTCTTCAATAAAACAACATAAAAAACCCCTAAAAACCATTCATTAAATATTCTATATCTTATAATAAATATAAAAAATACATTTTGCATAGTGATCAAAGGCATTTTCAGGTAGTTTATATGGATATTACAAATATGTGGTTAAATATCCCAAGAAAGTTAAGAGACATAAATCAATAAATAAAACCCATGTGCGAGTTTACCTATCATCAAAAAGCATATACCTTTTAATTTGACTGCTCAGCTATGCGAAAACTTGAAATTTTTGCAAGAATTAATTTTGATCGAAAAACTTAAAAACTGCTAAACACTCTATTTTCTATTTACCTACATGATTGAAACTATTCATTTAATGTATTTTGGTATATTTTACAAGATTTTTGAACAGGATTATACTAAAAGAAGGCATTTTTAGGTCTTAAATGACATATTTAAACCATTTAATTTAGTGACGCGTAATATGATACAAGTAATGGGTATGCCCGAAGTTGTAGCACCAGAAGAAGTGCTAGATGTGCAAAATGTAACACAGCTGATCATGAGAGAAAGGGAAAAAAGGCTAAACCTCACAAAGGAAATAATTTTCCAGAAGCAAAAAAATTTCCAGCTTGAAAATTTTATTGAAGAACTAGTGGATTCATTGCAATTACCTCAGGAAAAAAAGGTGGTAGAAGAAATAGTTGATGACACAGTGAAAGTTGGAGCCTATTCGGCAAATACACGAATGATGAAGATTAAAAAATACAAGCTTAAACTTAAAAAATATCGATCAAGAGTCACAATATCAAGGGAGTTCAAAGGAAGGAGCCTTGCTTCCAAGATGAAGCCGAGGCATAATGGGAAATTTGCAAAAAAGACACAAACAATATAGTTTATTAGGATACACATAAATAATGACATCAGATATACCCTTTTATTAAATTATCTGTTATGTATAATCTTGATATTAGTATATATATCACTATATAAAATCATAATACAAAAAATAGTTATTCGTTTATTATACGCATTTCATCGAAATTTTGAAAAAATTGTTAACGCATACCAAAAACTTTCGAACTTTACAACAAATTAATCTTTAATTTGACTAGCTCCTATCAATCCTAAGCCTGATCACTTTTTACTAGATTCAAGCTGTAGGAATAGCTTATGTAAGAACCTTCTTTATATTCAAAAGTCTTATGCTAATATTATAGGTATGATTCATCTAGATCTATGATTTCTAAAGCTTTAATTAATTTAATCCCTAGCTCAGATTTAATAAAAGGGATTGTCTTTGTTTGCATTTTGCTGATTTTTTTTGGCAGGTGCATAGTTAATTTGTTATAATTTAAGTAAAACCTCAAAAATTGGTTTCAGAGAACTAAAACCAGGGGAATTTTCTTATTTTCTTATCAAGTTCTAAAGATTTCAATGATTTATTGAAAATTTTAAAAAGTCTTTTAGGAAAGTGAAAACCCGACTCAAATCTTCGATTTTTTCTCCATTATTCCAAGTAGGAGGGTTTACAAAGTTAGTTTTTTTTTGACACAAGTTGGGATGCTTGTATAAAATTTGGAATTGAGGCTTATGAATTTATGGACCCTTTAAAAGACTTAGTCGAGAATAAAAGTTTGGAATTATATAAAAAGGTTCCAGGGTATGTGATTTTGTTATAACAGAATTAAAGAAGAGAAAGGATCTTGTTTTTAGGTCAAGAATTATCTTTGACAAAAAAAAATATTAAATAAGGATAAATATGAATATTTAGTTATATATGATAGAAATGGTATATGTGTATAGTAATTTGTAAGAGAAAACAAGAGATTTGAATAAGGGTGCATGTGAAGATAAATGATGATACTGATTTTTTTATCTTTTGTTTGTGAATTTCCGGTTGATGATTTGAGGAATTTAATTAAAAGGCTGAGGTAATATAGATTATAAGTTGGGATGTTGTTATTGAAATGATGATGAATTGTAGAATAAAGTGATTTACGATATGAAAACTTTTAGCCTTTACCATACTAACTAAAATAAGTTGTTTCGCATGGAAAAAATCTAGAAACTTAGTTTTTCATCCTTTAGATTTCTAAAAAAAATTATCTAATAGTGTTCAATAAACACTTATACTTTAATAAGATAAAATAATTAATTAAATAATGCAATATTTACTTTAAGTAGTTATCTAAATATCACAAATTAAGGTTGGCATTACCTAAAAAAGCTAAAAAATATTCAATATTAAAATATATATATATATGAAGAAATATATTTTGCAAGTAGAATGATTAATTATAATAATGAATACGGCACAAATTATTCAGTATGTTTTGATATTCAATCAAATATTTTAACTTCCCAACCTCCTATGTCAGAATTTAAAATCCATAAATTTTAACTAATTGCTTAGAATGTTATGAAAAATTTATCATAAAGGACAACTATAGCAGAGATTGAAAGGCATAATTTTATTGATATTCATTTAGTTAGTTTTTAATATTTTGGTACTGTATAGTTATACCCAAATGATTTACACTATATTTCCTCGAATTGTTTACACTATTCAATAAACTTTAAAAGTCTTATTAAATCATGAAAAGTTACAATTTATAAGTCTTTTGCAACATAAATATAGTTAAAATTATGTTTTGAATCCCTTTATGTGTAGACTGTCACAATTATTTGCAAAAAGTATAAACTTTAAAAAAGTTTCAAATAAATTAATGCTTTTATAATATATAATTAAGCATTTTATAAGTTTAAAGGATATACTAGCTTATATTATCTTTAAATAAGCATTTACATCAACAAATTTTAGATTCAAATATTGCAATTTTTAAATTATCCTCTTTCACATAGTAACAAAAAATAACACTTACAATATTAATTCATTAGATTATAATATAAATGCCAAATCGTAACTTAATGTTCCGAAAAAAGCTTGAAAAGGAATCAGCCTATCGGGTTATAGATTTCAATACAGACTTAAACTTTAAATCAAATAAAGTTGTAACTCAGACTTACACTTTCTGGAACATAATTCCAAAAACTTTTCTTGAAGAATTTCAGAAACTGTCCTATTTTTGGTTGATTTTTCTTATGGCTGTTGAGTTTAGTCCTTATTGCAATAAAATCAGTTTGAAAATCAGTGTAGCTCTACCATTAGGCATAATGCTCTTAAGCCGTCTTAATCAAAACATAAAAATCGCATGGATTCAATACAAGCACGATAAAGAGATAAACAGTCGATGGTATCAGACTTTTGATGATTCAGACTTTTGCTTAAAACAATCTCAAGATTTAAAAGTAGGGGATTTGATACTAGCTAAATCTAATGATATTATTCCTGTCGATGGGATAATCCTTGCAGTAGATAGTGATATAAATGAAGTATATACAAGCATAAAAGGAGTTCAAGGTGTGACAAATCTCATTAAAAAAAAACCAATAAAAGAGACTCAAAATTTCGTAGTATATGATGGGATGAATATTGTTGAACTTATAAAAAAAATTGAGCATGTAAAAGTTAATACCCCATGCAAATCATTTACAAAACTCAGAGGGAAGATTAAAATCAAAGGAGACCCTCATGTCACACGCTTAACATTAGAAAATTTTATCCTTACTGGAACGCAAATCATTGACTGTAATTGGGTGTTAATATTATCTGTTTATACAGGTAAAGATGCGAAAATCTGGCACAATCTTTTTAATAAAAACAAACCTCGGCAATCCAAATTTGATAAAAATATGAATTTCGGAATGATTGTCAATTTTATTATTATGATTTCTGCTATATTATTGTGTTTTTTTATAGGGTTTTATTATTACAATGACAATATTAAAGATACAGGCGAGGAGTTGTTTTTGAATTACGTCATTCTTTTTGGTTTTGTAATGTCACTATCTTTTTATATGGTGATTCGGCTAATAAAATATACTCAAACCCATATTATTCTAAGAAATGAGTTTAAAAGCGATAATAATTGCTTGTCTATAAACAATTTTAAAGTTTTAGAAAGTCTTGGTCAAGTAGAATATATACTTACAGAGAAATCAGGGATTTTAACTGAACCAGAGCTGACAATACAAACATGCATTATTCAAAATACTATTTATATGGGTAAAGAGTTTTCAGAACCCTCTGAACGAACCCCACTTAATCGCAATGAAAGCGATGAGAATTATGCAGACAGTGAATCTATGACAAAACACAACATAAACAGTGTTGAAACCTTAAAATTAGAAATGCAAGATGAGAATTTAGATACTAAAAAACTGTATTTTTCTATAGGAATGATAATGTGTAATCAGTTTTTACCGAACTCTGATAAAGCTATAGGTGAAGATGATAATGCTATAAGAGAATTCTGTCAGGAAATAGGGATTAAAGTGCTAGCAAGAGACAAGAGGAACTGCGATATTGAAATCGGCAAGAAAATCATAAAATTACATACATTATGTGCTGAGTATGTAGAAAAAAATGTTATGAAAATAGCTATAAAAAATCTCACAGATAATGAAGTTGTTATATTATCAAAAGGACCATTAGAGAGTTCTATTAAATACTTCAAAGAAGAAAATGAATTGGAAATGATAGATGAGTGTTTGGCAAGTAGAATTTTATATGGCATTAGAAAAATAGCTTATGGGTTTAGAATAATCCAGCCTGATGAACTGAAAGAATTTTTATATGAACTAAAACAAGCTCAGACTACAACAATAAATTATAAAGGCCGGCTTAAAGTGATATTTGATAAATATGGAGCTTTGTTAAGT
Source organism: Stentor coeruleus (assembly GCA_001970955.1). Lineage (NCBI taxonomy): Eukaryota > Ciliophora > Heterotrichea > Heterotrichida > Stentoridae > Stentor > Stentor coeruleus. Next base: position 65,011 of record MPUH01000142.1, on the reverse strand, counting down.
TATTTAGGGTTAATTGGTGTTGAGCATAATTTGCATCCTGGGGTATGTGAGGCTGTTAGTAATCTGACTGAAGCTGGGGTGAAAATATGGATAACAACTTGTGATACTGAAGAAAGTGCGCTTTTAACAGGGATTAGGACTGGGATAATTAGTGAAGATGTGCCAATAATAAGACTATCTAACTACACTAACCCTAGAGAAGTCTTAGAAGAAATGGAAAAAGCTGTAAAACAAGAAGTTTTTATGGGTAGGTCGCTTGAAAAAAGGTTTTCTATTGAAGAAGCTAAAAGTGACAATTATGAACATTTGATATCAGAAATCGATGCTGGTTCTGAATACCATCCAGCAAGTGATAGAAATTCTACTAAAACTATAAGAAATAATGCACGAAGACTAAGTAAAAAAAAATCAAGTATCCACCCTATGCTGCTAAGTCTTGGGTTAAGCAAAAAAACTAAAAATTTTAGAAGACTGAGGACGAAAAGTATAAATTTCGCCCTTTATGTCAATGCGAAATCTCTTGATCTTGCGCTGACTAGTCGAATACATAGGAAAAATTTATGTGTTTTGCTCTTTACGGCTAAATCTGTATTTTTTAGTAACCTTACCCCTGAACATAAACGAAAAATCATTAAACTCCTTAGAAACAACTTTGCCTTTAAACCAACTATCATGGCTGTAACTTCAGAAAATTCAGATGCTGGGGTTTGTTTAGAAGCTGATATTGGGGTTTATGTTAATAATTATAGTGAATCAAAAATCCTATCTGCAAAAAGTGATTTTTCAAATGATGAAGATACTGAAAAACATAGCAATCAATTAATGTTAAACGTTTTTCATCATATCAGTGTAAAGTCATTTTCAAAACTTTCTGAAATTATATTGAAAAATGGGTATTATAGCCATATACGTTTAACAAAAGTGATTAAATTATGCCTTTACAAAAATTTTTTGCTTTTTTCAGGGCTTTTTTGGTATCAGATAATATCAAGGTTTTCAGCAACCCCTTTTATTGACTATGATATTATTGTCTGTTATGATTTATTTGTCAGTTTTGTGTATATTGCGATAATTGGTATTTTTGATAAAGATTTTAGAAAAAACGAGTTAGAAGATTTCCCAAATAAATACTCTTTAGGTTTTTTAAGACCTGCACTAAACTTTCGAGACTTTAGCATAACAGTTGGCCAAAGTATAATCCACGGGACTTTAATTTTTGTGTTTCTAACACTTTTTCAATCAAATATAGTCTCTGCTCAAGGTCATACTGAGGATTATGAGTCTTTTGGTTTATATTATTTTATTATTATCACCCTGATGGTATTTTTCAAAGGATTCTCATTCAGTAACAGATTTTTGCATAAAATTTCTTATATTATTTTAGGGATTTTATGTTTAATACTCATTTTAGCTATAGCTTGCAATTATAAATTAGGCTACTCATTTATCTCATCTTATTCTATAATACATAGAGGAGCAGTTTGGTTTATTGTATGCTTGGCCCCGCTTTTTAGTTTAATTTCATCGTATATCAACACTGATTATATATTCAAAGATTACTTTAAGTCTCGGATTGAGCAATACTCTAATAAAATACAAAGGGTTTTTACTGACTCAACCGATTGGAAAATAAACCCAAACGATAATTCTTTAGAAATAAACAAGAGGCGTTTGAATTTTAAATCACTGTTTAAAGAACGTGAGTATCTTGAAGACTTTTTTATAAAGAACTTAGTTTTCACAAGATTTGTTTTGTTTTTTATAGTCATTATAGCTTTAATAAACCTGATTTTAGTGTTATCTAGCGTCCCAGCTGCTTTAGAATTCAGTTATTACACAGTCTTCCCTACAGTTCTTTTAATCATTTACCCAGCTATTTCATATATCAAAAATCTTAATTGGATTAAGTATCATTACTTTATGTTTGCAATAATAGTTATAATTATTGTCATTGATGCTGCATTAGATACTTCAAGGTCAACAATCCTCAGATATCCAATCCTAATGGTAATATTTTGTATATCTTTCAGTTTTAACTGGTTCGTAAGCCTTATACGAACTATATTATTATACATAATCTCAATAATCTTTTGTTCATTAGAAGCTCAAGAAAAAAACTCACAAAATATTTATGGGATAATTTTCCATTGGATTATTATAATGTTAGCATACAGTATACTTATTTTAATCATCACAAGCTATAGAGGTTTATCAACCAGAGCAGACTTTGCATTTCTTCAAAAAGTTGAAATCGAAGTAGAAAAAGCGGCTAATATTCTTGGATACCTTCTACCTGAATTTGTTAAAAAAAGAGTAAAAGAAGGGGTTAGGTATATTGCTGAAGATAAAGGCACAGTATCAGTAGTATTTTGTGATATGTGTGATTTTGATAAGATAGTAAATTTATATACACCACAAGAGTTAACGTATTTTTTAGATGATGTTTTTGGACGTATTGATTTGTTGTGTGAAAATTTGGGTGTATCGAAAATTGAAACTGTTGGTAAAACTTATTTGGCTTGTGCAGGGTTAAAAGATTCGGAATCGGTTATGGATCCGATGCTTATTAAAGTACCTCATGCTCGTAGAGCTGTTGAACTTGGTTTAGCGATTATGAAAGAAATGGAGAAAATTGAACTTAAAGATGGAAGCACGCTAATGTTTAAAATAGGGATTAATAGTGGTCCGGTAACAGCTGGGGTAGTTGGATATCATAAGCCTCAATTTAGTTTGGTTGGAGATACTGTAAATACATCAAGTCGTATGAGTTCAACTTTAACTGATCCAAACTCAATACAAATTTCAATGGCAACTTATAATCTTTTGGGTGATAAAATAGGATTAAAATTCAAAGACCGAACTACTGAAGTTAAAGGCAAAGGGATTATGGAAACTAAAATAGTTGAGGTTTCTAGACAAGCTACTGAAGAATTTGTTGATGAAAATAGTTCATTGCCTAGAAGACCTTCAGCTAATATAGGGAGAAACTCTTCATTTAGTTTGAGCTCACCAACAAGGCTTAGCGAATGTACTCATACACAAAACAACCCAAAAGATAAAAGATCATCATTATTAATCAATTTAGAAGTAAACAACGATAGTGATCTTTTGAAAAAAGCTAACACCCAGCGTTTATTTAAAATCGTTAATTTTATATGCAAAGAAACCCAAGCTGAGAAAAATTTCAGACTTGAATTTTTAGAATCTAATTACGAAATAAGACTTTATGGCTTATATGTAGCTATAACATGTAATGGATTATTAATAATCCTAGAGAGTATTCAAATTGCTTTACTATTAGAATACCATAGCATAGTAAGGCTTGTTACATTGATTGTGGAAGTTATATTTATGATCATATTACTACTTCTCTACAAAAAGCACAACTCAAAACTCAAATACTGCTACACTTTAAGTTTTGTATACACTTTGAATTTTCCTATATTTTTCATTGCAAGCTTTGTAGATCATAGTAGTATTTTTATTGAAATCATGTATTTCATGTATAGATTTTTGCTTATGAATTTTTTTTCAGGATTGCTTTTTGCCAGAACTTTATACATGAATATACTAAATATATCTATTTGGATTATAGAAATATCATTATGGAATCCATATTTTTCTACTTTTATATACTCGATATCACAAATTATTCTAATTTTAGTAACAGTTTATACTTATGAAAACAGACAGAGAATTAATACTGTGCTAAAATCTGTGGCTAATAAAGAGCTTCAAAAAACCGAAGAACTTTTAATGCATATGATGCCTCCACAGGCTTTAAGAAATCTTCAAGAGGAAAATATGATTACTTATCGACTTAGCCAAGTTACTCTTATGTATGCTGATATTGTAGGCTTTACAGCTTGGTCGTCTGTTAGAACCTCACGTGAAGTTGTTGGAATGCTTTCTGAACTTTTTACTAGATTTGATAAGATGTGTGTTGAGTATAATATTTATAAAGTCCATACTATTGGAGATTGTTATGTTGCTATGGGTTATATGGATGAACATCAAAGGATACCTGCAAAAGAAGCTGTAAATATGTTGAGGTTTGCTAGGTCACTTATAAAAGTTATTGAAGAGACAAATGAAAAATGTAATTGTGAATTGAATATGAGGATTGGAATGCATACTGGGGAAATTATTGGGGGAATTACTGGGACGCAAATTGTGAGGTATGATATTTATGGGTCAGATGTGTTAATTGCTAATAAAATGGAAAGCAATGGTGAACCGGGTAATGTTACTGTTAGTGAAAAAACTAAGAATTTGATTGAAAATTATATGCCGGATAGTTATAAATTCAATTTTTTAAAAGAGATCAATATACCTGTCTTAGGAAAGAGTATTAAGATTTATTTGGTTACTTTTCTGAGTGAAGTTTTAGAGATTAATAGGTTAGATCAGTAAAAGTATGATTAATAAGATTAATTTAGAAAAAAAAACTGTAGAATTTTTTTAAAACTTAATAATGATTATTTCTAGTTTTGTTATCGAATTTAAATGATATATGAAAATATTATAGCTTATATAAAGATTATAATATTTAGTTATTAAGATCAAGAATTTTGCTTAATTATAATCTTTTGCTTACTTAAAGGTTTTCATTATTATCGTTAATATTTACTCTAATATTTTTATTATAATCCCATTTGACATATTTAATCATAATATAAATTTATAAATATGTCTGATCTGATCTTATTCGATTCAATTGTCCCTGAAGTTAGAGAAATTCCAAATATTAAAGGGGCTTGGCTTATTTCCAATTTACTTAGCCAAGCTGAATGCTTAAATTTTATTGAAAAAATCCAACATGATGAGATAATTGATACATCAACTAGATTAAGAGAAGATGATAACTACGAAGCTTCAATTATACGAAAAAGTAAAAGATATAAACACGACCTTCCTCAACTATCTCAGCAAATCTTTGAAAGACTGAAAGGAATTGCCCCTGAAACTCTAACATTCGAAAGTGAAGATGATGAGCTTGGTCCATTTCTCACAGGAACATGGAAATTCCACTCAGTCAACGAAAAAATAAGTTTCTTAAAATATGAAGTAGGTGGACAGTTCTCAAAGCATCGTGACGGTATATACATACAGCATCAAGATTTAAGAAGTCTTATAACAGTCTTAGTTTATCTAAATTCTGATTATCAAGAAGGAAGAACAAGTGCTTATGATGATACTGGTGCTTATTCAATAAGTGTTGAACCAATAATAGGATCTGCTTTTATGATGATTCAAAGAGTACTTCATGAAGGTGGTCAGGTTGCATCGGGTGTTAAATTAGCTGTTCGATTTGATCTTATGTATCATCGAGAAGGTGAAATGAACTCAGAAATAGAAGAAAAAAATAAATTAGCTGCTGAGTATCTGAAAATGGCAAATGAACTTGAAAGATCTCATCAGGGACTTGAAGCAGTAAAATACTATAGAATGGCTTTCAAACTCAATCCACAGCTTGAGAGTATTCTTTAGAAAAATAAATAGGTTTATATAATAAGTGATATTAAATATTTGGTGTTTAAAATATTTTTTTTAAGTATTAATTATGGGCTTTATAAGGGTTTTTATATTATTTTAAGAAGAAATAATGAGTTTTTGATTATGAATTTTATGATAAAGGTAGAAATAGAAAATTAGGTGTGCTTATAACTTAGAAAAGATAAATTTTTTTATTGCAAATGTTTGATTAGGTAGATGATTTTATTTAAAATTTAAGGAACTTATCTAATTTTTAAAATGATTTAAATTTGATATTTATTGAAATAAATCATGTTATAATTAGTAAAATTAATTATATTCGATACACAGTTCTTCTCAGAAGTTACTCTTATAATAACACATTATAATTGTTTGAAGATTTAAATATATCTTTACCATATTGCTNATCATGTTATAATTAGTAAAATTAATTATATTCGATACACAGTTCTTCTCAGTAGTTACTCTTATAATAACACATTATAATTGTTTGAAGATTTAAATATATCTTTACCATATTGCTAATTAGAAGATCATTAAAATCAAAATATTCTAAATTATTATTTGAGTCCTTATTCTCCATAAATTACACTACAAATTTCAACCTTCTTTGCTAATTAGAAGATCATTAAAATCAAAATATTCTAAATTATTATTTGAGTCCTTATTCTCCATAAATTACACTACAAATTTCAACCTTCTTTGCAATTGCAACAACAAAAATTATATTCGCTAGTAAACTTTATAATTAAATCAACTAGTATGAATAGAGAATTTACTAAGTTTTGGATTGCTCGAACTAACATCTTTCAATGGGCGGAAGTAAAGTATAGTTTTAAGCACTGTAAAAAACTCAAATCTTTTTTGGGATTCACACTTCACAACACCTTCTAAAGGAGAATCTTTATCAATACTTTGCCACAAATAAAAGCTACTAATTTGAACAAAGAAATGCCACATTCCATGAGAAATTCTTAGATAGTCAGTATATTCATCTAATCCTTTCACAAAAAAACATATCGCAATCAAAAGCATCGCTAATCCTCTTCTAATATAATATGAATTGCATCTTGGTCTTCTTATAAAGACAATTTTTATTATCAAAACTAAGAAAAATACAATTATTGGGATTATTGTATTTTTAAGTTCCCAAGGATGATTTGCTTGCATTATCATAACTAGAAATAGCCCAAGCATATTTAGATGCATATCGATAGGACAAATATGAGTAGACAAATAGTTATTTTTTTTGAAATTCAAATTATCCATCCAGTATATAAAAAGCATTATGAAGCATTGAATTGACCCGATATTATCAAGTTTATGCCATGTGCTTCTGTCAAGATAGAATCTCTCAACATTAATAGATTCAAGAGAATGATACATGAATGATGTCAAGAATGTAAAAAAGCCAACATGAAATTGGAAATATAGGCCTTTATGATAGAGAATATAAAGTCCAGGAAAGCAGGCAAAATTCGTCAGCCCCGTAATTACAAGCATAAGTTGTTGCTCTTGATACGTAAGCTGAGGAGCTGCCATTTATAAATTTGCCATAACTTTAATCGTCATAATAATCTCTGAAGAACTTAATTACTTCTGAATCTACTTAGACTTGAATAGTTCAAGTATTTTTAAAAACAGCATAATTATGTCAATATAAACTATAATAGCTCCAACTATATAATCTTCATGACATAATTTATGTCTGCGTCCACCTGCAATAAGTTGAATATCCATAACTAGGTAAAGCCCATAGATTATAACACAAATCCAGCAGTAAAAGTAATACAAGGAGGAATTATTAGAACTGCAGAGAATCAAGATTATTACTATTAAGGTCGCTGTGAAAAGTATACATAAAAATGATGAGCACACTGTGAAATCAGTTTTCGTAAACACTGCATAAATCGTCAATGAAATCGTTACAATCAAAGTTATTATCACTGCAGTTAACACAGAATAAGGATCATACTGTGAAGTGATAATCCCAGTAATAAATGACAAACTTACTGTGCAGATTAAAAGACAAATATAATTTCCTGGAACTTCTCTAGCGATAGATTTGCAGCATAAGATCAAAATTAATGTAACTAGATAAAATGTTAGGAACATATAAATGAGCCATGAGTTCTCATTAAGAAACATAAGAAATGCAGGTGATAGATAAACTGACATCACTATAATAGTTGTTATAGCTAATTGGACTGTGATTATTCCAAAAACTTTTCTAATAAACCCAAGTCTAAGTTCAGCTTCAAGTTTTTCTCGTCCACTGTAAGGCAAGATAAAATCCTCAGACATTTTATAAATCTTATTTATGAAAACTAAATTTATTATTAAACCAAAAATATTATTTGATTTATAAAGTTGGAATAACTAAAGCTTATCGTTTCCTATTTAACTTAATGATTTCACATCCAAGTTGAAATATTTATATATAAAATGGAAGCCCACTTATATATAAATATAGGGGTTGTAGCTTTTTCTGTCACTATGTTTTTTGTTATTGTTTTAGCAATTATTAAAAAAAAAAGTTCTATCCTTACAACTCCAATATACGAAAGATCTGTTTATCTAATAATGTTAGCTAATACAGCAAATTATTTGGAGGTAATTTTTAATTTGGTATTAGGGTGCGTTATTATTGAATCTAGCACAAATATTGATATTGAATTAGCTATATCTATTTCAGGTGCTATATATTGTACCAGAATTTATGCATCAAGCATGGCTCTAAGACTTTACAGAATACAATTGCTACACAAATTTCGCTGTGGAGAAGTTTCCAGAGAAAATCTAATGAAAAGATCTTCTTTATTATTTATAAATCTCCTAACAAACTCTTATGCACTTGTTGTATCGTGTATTGAAGCAGTAGTAGTATTTATGTCAGAATCAAATATAAACATTTTTATTAACTTCAACAGTTTATGTTATGCTTTTGAATTTTTAGTTCTCTTAGGCCTTTGCATTAAAGGTATTGATTATACTCATCCTACAATCTATATAGAATACATTTTTTATTGCCTTATTTGGGCAACAGGTACAATCATGTATTATCAAACCCTTAACATGCGACTATTCTTTTTAATTCCTATAAGAAACTGTATTTTACTATTAATAACAATATTTTCTTTGTATGAACATATAAAAGTCCTCAGGCCTCCTCTACCTTTAGACTTAAATCTAGAAATAATTTTTGAGTTTATGGAATTATATTTTGACTTTAAAGATTTTGTTATGAAAAAAGGTGAAGTAAAATACATAAAAGCTTGTGAAATTTATAAAAACCTCTCCAAAGCTACTTTTATAGACTCATTCACATCTTTTGATATCAGTAGATCTGAGTTATATCTTTTTGAAGATGATTTGAAAAGTTTTTTAGATGATTCTCAATATGATGATATAAGGCATTGTATGCATGAAACTTTATCTGTAGTCCTTAAAGAGTATGAAGCTTCAGAACAATATGCAAAGTTTAAAAAGCATTATTATGTGAATTTCAATTAAAAAACCAACAAACTAGGTTACTTTATTACCAATACTAAATAATATAATCCTATTATAATATTCTTTACCATTAAATAATCTAACTTAATAAAATCCACTAAGAAAAACTATTGATCTCCCTTTTTCTAAAATACTTTAAAGGTGTGCTTCTCTGATAAGATCCATTATAAGTTGACACAAACTGCCCATTCCATTTTTCTTTAGACCCAATATTATCTTCCATATTCCTCTCACATTTAGTTTTATTTAAAACAGGCAGTGCTGGGTAATCCTTCAAAATTTTACATTCCCCAATAAACTCATTAGAAGGTGATAAAAGCCCATTACTATTCCAATTCCTGTTTTTGAAATTCTTAGCCAGTTCTTTAAACTCAAGTTTATCTTTTGTACTAGTATTATGAAAAGCTTCTTGGTATTGAGATTTCATACTCCATTTCAAATCATTTGGCTTATATTTATGACCTTGAAGTATTGGTTGCTCAGTTTCTCGTATACCCCAATTAGGATATTCATTATGGTAAACAGAACTTCCTCTAAATTTATAAGGTGTGACAACTCGATTTTGTGGGAGGATTTTTTCCACTTGGTTTAAAGTATGAGGAATATAAGCTAACTGGCTTGTGCTTTTACTTTCACTTGGGAAGCTCACTTTTGAATTATGATCTTCTGGTTTGTTAATCTTAAAATCCAAACGTACATGTTTTCTGAAATATAGCTTATAATTTGTTTTAAAGTGATTAGAATGAGATTTAATTTGCGGCCGGTATTCACCTGGATTAATAACAAATTATTAATAAAATTTATTTCAGCTTATAATTTGTTTTAAAGTGATTAGAATGAGATTTAATTTGCGGCCGGTATTCACCTGGACATTTGTGATTACCACATTTGCACATATAACAAAAACAGCTTTTGACACTATGTTCCATTTCAGTAACAGGAGGAAGACTAGGGCTAAGCAATGGGCATTCTTCACTTGTATTTACTGTTTTTTCTTTATCATCTTTTACTAATATTATGCTTGGTCCAAAAGTTTGATTAAGTTTATAAGGAATAATCTCAGAAGCTGATAACTCGTTTAAAGGATTTTTGCTCTTTAAGCTCATGATTATTTTACTATAGAATGATATGGAAATATTTAAGTTTATACAAGAAACATGAAAATATCACAAACTTTGAACAACCCATATTTGCATCAGTTCTCACGTATATTGCCTTTATCTTGTCATGAAAACTATAATGAAGATCTTGAATTTTCAGACAAAGTTATTCTCCCAGCTACAATTTTCCTAATAATCAAACAGTGCCACTTACCTTTACCCCCAGTTTTTACAATCAAACCTTTGCGCGATACTGCAGTTCCAATCATCTGTGGAGCATTTGAATTCACTGCAGAAGAAGATACAATCTATTGCCCAGACTGGATGCTTAAAAAACTCAACAGACGCAACAAATACTACTCCGGTGATTTGCTTATAGAAATCCTCCAATCAAGGAAAAAAAACACTTACACTTTTCCTTTAATTAAGAAAATAGAAATCATGCTAGACGAGAATATAGAGCCTGAATACTGTAGAAAAGGTATACAATTATATACAGTACTTATTAAAGGGGAAACAATAAACCTAAAACTTTATAATAAAAAAATCATCAAAGCGACAATTATAGGTTTGTTGCCTAAAAATAAATGCTTGATAAAAAACAACAATTTTGAAATCGTCGTTATGAAGAAGTCTTTAGAGATTATAAATTATGAAAAAAATGATGAGGTTAGTCCGTTAATACAATCTTTGCCTATATCTTTGTTATCTAAAGCAAAAATGATGGATAAAAGGAAAACTGAAGCATATACACCATGGGAACATAGAATACAACCAATAAGATTAGAAGGGGAATCTGTAGATTTACTTCCTTGGAATAAAGAAGATATTCCATTAAGACCACCTGAAGTGATGAAAAATGAGGTCACTACACAGACATTACCAGAAATTATGTTTTATCCTTCAAGACCTGCAGAGAATTTTAAGAAAAAACATAGAAAAATGCTTTCTATGGCTTTTCCTTTGATAAATGTACCTGATTTTAGGCCTTTGACCACATTAGAAAATGAATTTAAATATAAATCAGCGAGCCAATCACCAGCGATATTGCATTTAGACAAGAACCATAAAAAAAGTGTATACTAATTATAATATTTTAAAGATTGAATAGTCCTGAAGGAAAAATCTTTTTCATAGTAGATTTGTATAAGATTTCTGGAATCTTTCCATTTTCCCGAATATTCTATAAATGAAACTATCTGAAGGCAAGAGTATCTTTCTTGAAATCCTGACAAAAATCCTCAATGAAAACCTGCATCACAATATAATCTCTTGGTCCAACGATGGTAAGTCCTTTATAATCTATAACATCAAAGACTTCACTGAAAAAGTTCTTCCATTATTCTTCAAACACAGCAACTTCGCCAGTTTCCATAGGCAGCTCAACCTTTACGGCTTTGTCCGAGACAAAAAGACTATTACAGGTAAGGCTTTCAAACATCCACTTTTCGAGAAAAACCGACCAGATTTGGTTGAAAGCATACACAAAAAGCAAAAAAATTCACTTTTACCTGTAGTGTTCAGTCAGTCTAATCCAGCTATAAAAAACATGATTCTTTGTAACACAATCAAAGAACTCTCGGTCAATCATGCAAAAATAGGCAAAAAACTTCAGACTATGACTGATAAAATAAGTGAATTAGGAGATTTTCAAAACTTCGTCAGGGAAGAAAACAAAAATATGACTAGCGATGTAGATAAAGCAAAAGAAATTTTGATATATTTTGTTAATTGGATTAAGGATAGAGCGAAAAGGTATAATGTTTATGGCATGGCTAAGGAAAACCCGGTGAAGAAAAATTTCGAGGTAGAAGATATTTCGGATGCTGCATGGAATGAAAGTTTGACTTATCATGGAGCTGATGAGTTTTAATTATAAACATATGCATTTTGTATGATGTAGCTAAAATTTTTGTTTTATGTATAATGGGTTAAATTCATATTTTTTTGTGATTTGGTATTTTTTAAGAAATTAATCTTGGGTAAAGATTCGATGTAAAAAGCGGTTTATTTTATTAATTATAATTCAAACTTACTTGCGGGAAGTTTTGATACGGAAATTAGAGTGTCGGCGATACGAGACTTCACTACCTTTACGAGAAACAACATTGCTGTTAGTTTTTAAATTACCCTTTAAATGATATCCAGGTACTAATGATGGCGAATGTGTAAAAGGTCTATCATTATTCAATTTCAAACCACTAGGGTCATCATTTCCATACTCAGGGTCCAAAATACTTGCAATCCTTTTCATTTCCTTTTCAATATCCCCATCACAATACTCTCTTCCCTTATTCTCCGCTTCATACTTCGCAAAAGTTTTCGACAATATTTCAAGAAAATCCCTAAAATTTTCATCAGACTCATGCCCTCGTTTTTTTTTCTTCAGTTCTTTCCTAAAAATTGTATTTTTCCTAAACAGCAACGGGACTTCAGGAATATCAATTTTCTCCTCTTTTTTCCCCATAACCTTCTCACCCTCATCATCTGAACTACATATTTCCGGAGTTATTATAACAGGGAAAGAAGGACAACTATACCCTTGCATAGTCCTATTAGCAAAGCTTTTAAACCCAGGTTTTTTCTTTGGTATAGACTTTAAATCTTTATAACTGTCAATCCTATACATCTTCAAAGTCCCCATATCCATGACTTTACAATCAGTAACATCCATAAGCCAAAGTTTATAATCATCATCAGATACTAGGTCAATTGTTATCGAAATAACTTTTTTCATTTTATTTTCTTCAATATATAATAATAACAGTCTAGCTATATCCCGAGATTTTTCATAAAAATCTCTACTGTCAACTCTGATTAGTTTGTTATCTTTTTTCATACCAAAACTTGGGATATATTTCTCGCTTTGATAATTTAGTTGGTATACATAATGTCTAGGCTCTCTATAAAAGTGTTTTTTAGCGATCTGGACACTTGTAATTTTGCTTAGCCCTGAATAGTTTGTATTAAACTCTTTAAGTTCTTTTAAAGTTAAGCTTTCTCTAAAGACTTTTGAAGATATATAACAAACAATATCCCCTTGACGTTTCAGTCTGTTTTTTATAGTAAAAGTTGTTATAAGCCCAGCGAGAAGTTGATTTATTGTGACAATGTCGCTGGGTTGTGTTTTATATAAAACTCTATCATTCATTGTATATTCACATAACACTCTATCATCTCTTATTATTGTAGTATCAAGTACAGGGATTATACATGATGATGAACTCACACATTGGAGAATCCAATTAAAAGTCACTTGTTCCATTTTTGCATCTAAAAGATATTATGTATACAATTTATTTAATGCTTAAAGGAGTAAACATTGAAATGTACTTCGCTTTCAAAAAGCTTGTCATTTAGAGGTCGAGGAAGGTATTTGTTTTTATTGAGCCTAAGTTTAATTGTTGGGGATATGAAAATCAGTGGTTTTGGGAGTTTTTTTTGCGACTGGTTTAGGGTGTTAAGTTCTGGCAATTGAGACCCTGAACGATAATTGTGAGGAAGAGCTTTAGTTAAAAAAATCTCAGAAACGTGTTTTTTGTGGATTGGATGTAAGGATTGTCCAAATGAAGCTTTTGTCGAGTTTAAAACTGGTATTTCTAAATTTTCATTGTCTATGTTAGTTTTAGCTTTTATAGAATGTATTTCGGCATTTTTATTATAAGATGTGATATCCTCTTCAATTTTTTCTAGTATTTCAACTCGTTTATGTATCGCTTTTTCTTTAGCTGCCATTTGCTTGCGGAATAGTTCAAGGGTCTCTTCGTCTTGAACATTCTTGAAAAACTCGATTTTGTTAACTGCAAAAACACAAGAAGGGCCATGACTACATTTGCATGAATACACCCTTTTGCAATCCCAAAACACTTCAGTCTCACCAAAAATTTCCCCTCGACCCAAATTTTGAACTTTTTTCACTTTATTTTTTAACACCCCATGGTGATCAGCAAATGTTCTAGCCTGATGCTTTTTTATAGGTTTATATATTTCGAATTCCCCATCTTTTACTATAAAAATCTCTTCAGATATTTCACCTTCAGAATATACATATTGACCTTTATTATATGTTTTTTCTCTGAATATATAAGTTAGTTTTGTCAATTTACCTTTTGTGTAACCTTTAAATAAAGGTAAAGCTTGTAAAAAATTTACTAATGATGCACGTTTTTCTATTATCATTCTTGAAACTAATCTTTCATAATCAGATTTTTCTAAGTATATAAAATGTGATTTGGTTCTGCAACGGATTGAAGCTGCTCTGGGTTTGTTGTTTTCTAAAGCTAACTCTCCAAAAGATGAACCACTATTAAGAGATGTTACTTCAACCATATGAGACTCACCCTTTGGGTTTGTCATTTGGACCTCAACACCTACTATACCTTCCATTATGATGTAGAATCTTGTCCCAGTATCACCAAGCTTAAACAGATATTCGCCTATTTCACAGTATTGATATTTGAGGAATTTACAGCAGAGAAAGTGAGAGGATGGCCCATTGGTTTCTATAATGTTTTTAAATACTTTTAAAGACTTTGTTAGATCTTCGAGATAACAAATATCAGGGACAGTTCGTTCATGAGGACGTTTGCTACAAATTTTGATAACTTCCTCGATGTTTATATTGCTGAGCATTTATTTATACAAAATGAAATGATCATGCCAAAAGCGAAATGGCTGGATAGGTTTGGATAATATAATGAATTTAGGGCTTATTGTATATGCGAAGGTATTTGTGATTAAGTGTGAATTGTTGTATTTTGGATAATGAGGATGATTAATTGGAAAATTAGGATGTTGAAGATTAAGTAAAAGTATGAATTTAATAGCAAATGAAAGTTTATATAAGAGATTAGATATTATAATAAATTTATTAATACAAATATTTGGAAATTCGAGACATTTAAAGCTTGTTTTTTGATTCAATTTGAAATCGAACATCAGAAATATTAATGAGAATCATCAGAAATCTGGGATTAGAAGTAGTTAATCATTCCTTAGAATATGCCAAATATGAAACAGACTACCACACAAATACCATTAAAAGTACTTGGGAATAGAACCAAAACCAGTATTCCACCAATAAAACGCACTAAATATCAAATGAAAGCTGTCTTATCGAATTATTATGGCAAAGAAAACATGCAAGATCAAATAAAATATGTTATTACAATCAATAAAAACCATTAAATTATATTTATACCCAGCTTTTTAAAATCATCATCTCTTCAATTTTTTTCATAACCCCATTAAAATAATATCATGAAAGTTCATCCATCAAACCTCTCATAATAAAATCCCTTCAGTGTTTATTTTTTTCAATCATGATTTAAATTATCTTTACAACCTGTAATATTTACCAATATAAATATGCATTCTAGGAACTTAAGCAGATGTTTCTCCTGGGGTGAATACTTTCCAAATAGAAACTTGTATGTAGGAGGAGGACATAAATACAATACCAGGTACAAAGATTATTTTTCACAGCATCAAACATATGGTTTAGAAGGAAAAGAACATACATACACTCATACGTCTAAAGACTATAAAATACATCGACCATGGGACACTTCAATATTTTGGTTCAAAATCAATATCCTTGCCCAATGGGAATTCTTTTCATATAGATATCTTCGAGCTATGGATATTACTACAATGGCTATAGTCCCAGCATCATGTGCAACTTTTTCTCTTATTGCCGCAACAGTCTTCAAACCATTTTGGATCTATTCTGGCATTTCAGCTCTTGTTTGGTATTATCGTGTAAGAGATAAAGTTTCTCATCCTGAATTCGATGAACTTGAAATCAAAGACTACCTTTACAGCAATGAAACAGTCAAAAAATACTTTTCAGATCAAACTTCTTATGTTATTGATTGTGGACAAGAGTATGATAAATTTAATATTGAAGAATATAAGGAATATTCTGGAAGTACCCTTGCGAAAATGTTTAATGTGGATTGCAATACTACAACTGGGTTTTTGAAGATGTGTGATATGAATACTGATGCTAGAATGACTGTGAATTTTAGGAATATGCCTTGGAGTGATCAGAAATACCATTGCTCGCATCCGTTTATGTTTATTGATCTATGGGTAGAAATCAACTGTAAAGGAGTTTATGAAAAAGTTGTGTTCATTGATCCCAAGAAAATTAACAAGAATATATTTATTATTCTTTAAGTAGAATTATTAGGAGGATTTAGATGTGAAAATTGATAGGAGGATTTAAAAATTAGGATAGAGTGATTAGAGGTTTGGGCTTTTGAGAGGTAAAAAATTTGGGGAAATTTCTGTTGATTTAAAGAAATCTAGGTTGAAATTTTGTGATATAATAGTTTATGATTAATATATTAATCAACTGATATACAAAATAATAAGAAAAAAAATCTTTAATCTTTATTTCTAATCATATTTTATATATAAGTTAATTTCTCTATACTCATTCATCAATTGAATCAACCATATCGATCCATCTGCATACCCACAAATCAAACTATTCATCTCAAGGCTTAAATACGCACAACAAATATCATTTTTCTTTAAAGGAATCCTACCCTTAATCTCCAAATTCTCAGTATCAACAATAAACGCATGATCAGTACCTTCTAATATAACAATATTCATATCATGCCAACCAAAAATTGTTTTTAAATTCGTTTTCATTTCAATCGATTTTATCATAGATCGATTTTTTATATCCCAAAGTATAATAATTCTATTATCATCACCAGAAACCATTTTATTTTCTATATCATTAATTGAAATAGATGCTATAGCTCTATTATGACCTTTATATTCATGAATAATAGAATTTCTATGTATATCCCATTCTATTATACAGGAATCAGCTGATCCTGTAAATGCATGTAAAGTATTTTTATCTATTGCTATACATCTGATAAATGATTGATGCCTTTTAAATATCCATTCTAAAGTTTTGGCTTGAAGATTCCACTTTTTCATTGAACAGTCTAATGAACATGATAATAATAATCTTGCTTGTGGGATGAATTTCATATCTGTAACTGAGCTGGTGTGACCTTCAAAGCTATGGATTTTACATCCCGTTGATAGATCCCAGATGATTATAGTTTTATCTTTTGATGCTGAGATTATTTTTTTTTCTGTTTAGATTAATGATGTTATCTCCTCTGTGTGGCCAATAAGAGTCTTCTCAATCAAATTATTTGCCAAAGATAATACAAGAATATTATCTCTAGACCCAAAGACAACACTTTTACAATCAACTGTTAAAGTCATTGCTGTAATGATTTTTCTTTTTTTAAACTGAGTAATAGTTAATTCAGAACAATGTTTAAAAGTACTTTCTTTAAACTTTTCATCAATTATAGCATCTAATCCACTTAACCACTTCTCATTGACCTTAATTTTATCTTCAATAATCTTATTAATATCACCAACTTCCTGAGCTGTAAAAAGGTACTTATTTTGTAAAGCGCTTAATCTTTCCTTTTCTTTATGGAGATTTTTAATACAGATCCTTGATAATTCTTCAATTTTTCTAATAGCATTTGAAGATTCTTGTAGGACTTTACATATTTGCATATCTACAGCATCATTCCTTGCTTTTATAGATATCCTCATAAATTCTAGTCTTTCTGGAGAGAGTTTCTTGAGTATTTTACCTGGAGTGTATCCACATGAATTTGATCTGTGATGATCTAAGCAAGAATCACATAGTTCAATATCTTTACAAGGGCATTTCCAGGTAATTGATTTCTTATGTTCTCTGCAAACTTGATTCATTTTTTCTATATTTCAATATAATTAGTTATCGATTTAAAATCTGAGTTTAATAATAGGCTAAGAAAACAAAATAATTGTTTATTTGCTTGGTTTTGGAATTTTATTAAAGTTCAATAAAAGTTTTATTTTTGTATATTAAGGTATAATTTTGGTTTTTTGGGTTATAGTACGTATAAAGATTAGAAATGAAGATATTTTATTTAGAGATGATGCTTATGAGTATTTTTAATTACCTCAAAAGGGTAAATTTATTATAGCAAAGCTCAATACATCTAAAAACTTATTAATTTCATTAAAAACCATAAAACTCAGTATCAAAATTCTCATTCTATTAAGCAAACTTATCTAACTATTAACCTAAACCTATAACCAAACCAACAACAAGATAAACTAAAGCTAAAGACTCAGACATATCAAACTTATAAATCAGTCTTTCTTTATCAAGGCAATTCGGAAAAACAGGATAAATATTACAAAATGTAAAATTAATATAAAATTCTCCTGAAATGCTTATATTTTTCCAATATCTTAATTCATCCTGCTGCATTTTATAAGTCCTTTTATCTAAGATTTCAAATGCAGATAAGCTATTCCTATTTAAACCTAATACAATATTCTCATCACTAAGATCTTTTTCAGAATATGTTTTTTTATTTTAAATTATACAATATATATACCCATCAATAGTTGTTGTAAAATTAAGCGTAACATTGGTTTGGCCACTATAAAAATTAGAAGTTTTAAACTTAGGTGAACCGCATTCATCTGGAGTTATAAAATCAGCTAAAAAAGTTATATCAGAAGTACTAACTCCAAGTTTCTTCAATGTATTTACCAAATTCAAATTTACACTTTCATAAATAGCTAAGGTTTCATTAGAATCAAAAGGATTACTCAAAATAAAAAATTCTGTTACATACTTATCAAGTCTCCTTCCTAAACTATAATCATAAAGGACAATTCTTAAAGGGTCGATTCCAGCAATAACAGCAATAACATTATATAAAGTATCCATAGCAATCAAATCATTACTGTTTTCAAATGTTACATTCCCTTTAATAACTAAAGGTAAACTTTCAGTCATCCCAGTTTTTTCTATGAAAGATAGTGTTCCACTATAGTTGTCAGCCCATACTCTTATCATATATTCTTGTCCAGGTGCCATAACATTAGATTCAAAAATTGTTGAAATCCCTTCATTATGATAACTACACCCAATAACAACAAAATTTTTGCTTAACACAAGTATTTTTTTTGTATAACTTTCATAGTTTTCATAATCTGAAGATTTTTCTATATAAAGATTTCCTTGATACTCTGATAATTGTTCAGAGATGGTTTGCTGAGAATCACTAGCATCAATTTCTAATGGAAAAACTAATAATGTTAGGTTATCATAATTATTATAGATATCGTTTTCTGATAAAAAATTTGTATGGCCTATAACCCATGTTAATATACTTGGTGTTGATAAATCGATAGTAGCATGGATTGATGTTGAATTATACGAAGTGAGGTTTAAAGATGTGATAGTTGTTTGAGTAGCATAAAGTTCATCTATAGTAAACAACGATTCTGACTGAATAGTAAAAGATGGGTTTGAGGGTATTATTTCATATAAGACTTGATAAGTAGTTTTAGTTTCAATAACCCCAGTGTTTATTATATGAAAATATGCTGAATTAGTTGTAGAATCAAAATTGATAGATGATGTTGATAATGTAATACTTTGTTTTGGGTTTGATAAAGTAAGTTTAACTATCAAATCCTTAACTGGGAAATAATCACCTGAAATGCTCAAAAGTACAGGGAAAGTTCGACCATTATTCGGGAGGTTTGAAATAGTCTCAGCCACAATAGATGCTGAGTATTTATAGTTAACTTCAACTAATATCTGACTAGGTCTCCAATATTGTACTAAACTTGTAATACCTTTTTCATAAATTTCCCATCTAAGGTAATAAAACCATTCAACACAATTATCCTTACACCCAACTCTAAAACTACTCCAAGGGGCATTTTGTGTAAGTTCATAACTATCAGCATTAAAAAATAAAGTATTTGAATTTTCCACAGGGGTTAATTTAATATAATACGCTTTAAGTCCTCCTTCAATATATATCCTCATTTTCGAAGATATCATTCCAGGGGCAATTTTAATACTATCTTCATATCCTGATATAAAAATAACATCATCAGATGCGTTAAAAGCTAAATAACCAGCATTAAGATTATAATGAGACATTCCTGAATAACTAAGTGTATCAGTATTATTAGACCTTGAGTTTATACTGAGAATTTGAAATTTCTCAGTCCAGTAATTGCATTTTATAAACTTAGAAGTATCAGTTGCGTCTTTAAAAGTATCTCCTTTGCTTGTTCGTCCAATTCCACTTTTAGGATTAGTAATACTATCAGCTGATAAGAAAATTTTGTTATCAGACTCAACTACTTTAGCTTTTTCTATATTAAAACTTAACTGATTGTCTGAAATTGAACACCCTACACTTGCTGTAATCAAACTTTCACCTTTCTGTGTTAAATAATACAAAGCTTTACATTGGATTATAAGATCATTTTCATTATCAAGTGAATATTGTTTAGGGAAATTCACAATCATGTAACTATTTTCATCAAAATTCTCATCTAAATATACTTCAAACACATAATTACTAAGCGCTGTAGTATGGTCTGATAAATAAATTTGTGATAAGTCTATAGAAACCCCAGGCACACTTGTAAAATTCTCATAACTAAGCCCGTCTTGATAAATTGCATAGAAAACACTGAGAATTTTATTTGTAAAAAAAATACAAAAATCTCCTGAATTACTTGATGATGGGTTTATAGCGAGGATTGTTATTGAGTATATTTTTTTAGAGTTCGCATAAATATTATCACAAACTACAACCCAATGATCAACTGAACATAATATAGGGTGATTATTAGATGTTGCATATAAATAATAAATATTAGAAGCTTGATTAAGTTGATAAACAGGGCCGAAATGGGCATTATAAGATTTAGGTACTTTTATAACAAAATAAGCATCTGATGGTAGGGTAGTAGATAAAGTAAATTCAAAGGTGTAATAAGATTCAAAACCTTGGTTACTGATTGAAACTGTGAAGTTTGGGTTAAGAATATTGAAACTTAAGGTGCTTGAGCTTTGGTAATTAACAACTCCTGATGATTGGGAAACTAAATCATACATTATGAGTATTGATTCATAATATGCTGATATAGTCCATTGGGAGTTTATTGAGTCTTCTAAGATGTTTATAGCATTATCTTTTCGAAGTTGAACGTATTTACTAGAAGTGAGTTCTTTAGCTATAGTTACTAATAGTTTATTTGATGATATTTCAGCTTTAGACCATTTGTGATTAAACCATAGATTGTCTATTATATCATTATCTGGGATGAAATTTTCCCCTGAGATTTCTAGTACACTTCCTGGAGGAAGGGTGGATTTAGGTTGAAAATAAATCTCTAAATTCGACATTTTGGTCCCTTGGACATTAGGAAAAAGAGTAATTTTTTTTATTGATATCCCTTCAATAGAAGTTCCAGGTATAAACTCGATTTCTGATATTTTATTTATAGTATCTGAATATGTATAAACAATATTTGAATCATAAAAGACATCGATATTGTTTATAAGTTGTTTATTGATGTTACTAGTAGTTACTATTGGAGGTGTTAAATAATATATATCAAAAATCAAATCTTGCATAGGTATATCATTTAATATAGAGTTCACAGTGAGTTTTGAATTAGAAACAGTACCTTGATAGTTTAAATCTGAACTTTTGATTGTAAAAGTTTTCCCTTCAACAGAAAAATCTTCTGACATTGTGACAATAATTGAAGACAAAGATGACCCTATAATATCACCAGGGAGAGTCATTGTGAAAGTTACATTAAAATATGGGCAATCTTTTCCTTGGCCTGTATGACAAGTTGTTGATATTGAAGATAATGATAAATACTTGTAATTTATTTTTGCAATTGAATTGACATTAAGTGTACATTCATCACCATCATCACTTCCTGTTACTATAATTTTCGACTCTGACATACTATACCAAGGGAAAATTATAGATGAAAGTGTCCAAGTCAAATCTGAATCACTTGTAGTTATTATATCAGTAGCAAAAATACTATTATAAGGAAAATCTACATCATCTGATATCAAAGGATATACTTTTGCAACATTAGACCCAATTGTCAAACTTAAAGAACTTGTAACAGAAAAATGCTTACCAATCATAAATGTTACCTTACCTTGTGACCATTCTGGAGATACTTTATAAACAAAATCATAAAAATTTGTACTCCCAATATAAACATCGCTATTTGTTGGAGTGACTAAATGGCTTGTAACAGAAGAAAATGATATAACACTATCGCTGATCCCATAAGCCAATGAATATTTTTCAGAATGCGAGTTTTTATAAAGATAAATCGTTGCTTCAGATTTATATAATTTATTTGCTTGTAGAGCTTCTATAGGTAAATAAATACTGATTCCTTGGTTTTTTATTATGTTTTGGTTTAGTGATAGAATGAAATTAGTCTTGAAAAGAGCTCTATCACCAGAACTGTATTCGATTGTCACAGTGCCTGAAGTTGAGTAACTTGGGTAATTTGATCCTGAACTCAGACCTGTACTCATATCACCACCAAATAATAAACCTGAACCTGTGCCTTCGATTGTAAATTGGATATACAATGGAGAATCAACAGAGTTTGGGAAATTAAAATTTGGGGTTAAGGTTAAATGTGCAGTGATTCCTTCAAAACCCGCACTTTTACACACAAACTCTAAAGAAGGATTGATAACTAAAGGTGAAATTGTAAGTGGTTTTATAAACTGATAAGTAATGTTTTCAACTGTATAATAAACTGCGATTTCATGCCGGGTGTATATATTAGATGAATAATAAGGGAAATAAAAATTATTCCTTTGTATATCCCCATTAACTGAAATAGTCCCACCACCAAAAAGTGAATTGAAATAATAATTTTCTTCTGTTATATCCTCTTGAACTGTAAAATTAAAAGTATTTCCATTAAATTCTGCTGTTGAAATACTCATACTTGTAGTAAAAGTGAGGACTTCATATTTATCGATTTTGTAATAAAAAAACAAAGACTCACTCAAACTTATTTCTGAATTTTGTATAGATGAAGCTGTATTAAAAGGCCCTTTAACATAAATTATCTGATCAGCTAATATAGGTACAGGAGTACTAAAACTTAACAATAAAAAGTATTCTCCTGAATCTTCTGCGGAGTTTATAATAAAATTTGCGTTGATTTCTTTAACAAAGTATACCCTTGGTTCTATTATCTGCACAATTGTATCTGAATTTAAATAAAATATAGGTAAAGTACCTGAAGTTTTACATAAAGCTAAATTATCAGAGCTTTTTGTTATAATAGAATATAATGTAGCTTTAGATGAGCTTGTAAATTTGACAAAAATGTAGATTGTAATCAGAGTGTCTTTTTCGATTTCTTCAGTACTTTTTAATTGGCAGTTTATTGTAAAAGTTCCAACTGTGCATGAAGATATACTACTAATAGGGTCGATAGCATAATAACTAGAAACTTCATCTGATAATGATGATAATTCTTGAGTTTCATCACCGATAAAACTTCGAGTTAAATCTACACCTGTAAAAGTTGCTATAAATGAACCACTTTTTGGAATTTTGTAAGCAGGGACAAAAGTTAATGTCATAAAACGAGTGTCATCATATTGAATGTTTTCAAGATAGTCATTTGAAGGAAGCCAAGTTATAGATGTTATATTTCCAGATGAAGGAATTCCAGGACCTACAGCTGTAAATATAGCAAGAGTTGTATAAGTGCCAAATCCAAAAATCTCAAAAGTCCATGTTGGTGATTCAAGAATTACAGACTGAGGATTTATAAAGCCTTTTATTTGTATATTAGCAGTAATACCTGCTGGTGTATTACTTTGAAGGCCATAAAACATAATTTGTCTTTTTTCATAATCAAAATACGTGCTAGTTGTTGAAATATAAGCATATCCATCAGAACCCTTTTTAAAAGTAACAATCATCTTATCACTTGTGGTAAAACAATCAGGCCAGTTCAAAACCATATAGTCATATTTATGTAGGGCAATTAGAATTGTTATTGAAAAGTTTATAATTGATTCCATTTGTATTGCTTGTGAGCTTAAGATATCATATGTTACTTCAAGCTCTGTTGTACTATATTTTTTCTGATTAACAATACCAATAATCCCTAAAGATTCTGTTGAAGCTATAATCTGACTTGTTTCTGATACTCTAACTATAAGGGAAACTGGTCCATAAGAGCCAGGTTCAGATGGAAGGACAATATTTGTAAATAAAAAGTATTTGTCTGAATTTTTTTCTTGGGATAAGTCTAATACAATTTCAATAGTTTCTTGAGGAAATCCTGGGAAAATCCCTTGAATAAAAGTCCCTGGGTATAGTTTTGCTGAGAAAAAGCAGGTTATTTTGATGCTTACGGTCTCATTTGCGTTGTTGCTTGATAGTTCAATTATATTGTTTGCCCATGATAAAGGGAAATATATATCCTTCGGACTGAGATCTTCATCAAATGATATGTATTGCTCAGCGCAAGCGCTGAGGAAGAAAATAAGCATTAGCACCATTTTTTATATAGAAAAAGTTATCTTTTAGCATAATTCAACTCACTTAAATTTACTAATTCCATTACTTAAGCCCAAAATTATTTTAATCATATCATCATACAAAAAGATTATTTCCGATCTGTTTCTATTATAAAAATCTTATAAATCTCACACTAGCATATCCTAAAAATCCTATTTTTCACTTATATATCCTTCTTCAAACTTCATAATATTTTCCTAATAGTACATTATTTATACAAATTATATTTCATAATAATCCAGCACATAAACACTTTTTTAGAACTTTTTATCTAATTTTTATTAAATCTTTATACAATCTCATCATTCTTTAACATCTTGGATGCGCTCATTTGACAAAATAATTTTTATTGAAAAAATACTCTAATCAACTTTTTTCATCAAAGAAAATCCAACTAAAATCTATGTTACTTGGTAAAAATATTTTAAATTCAAATAAGCAACCTGATATAATAAAAATATCACATATAAAAAAACTTTATCAAACTCCACCAAACCCAGCAATCTAAAATGCACCCTTTTGCCTTTTAATACCAAATTTACATGAAAAGTTTAGGTCTTTTATTAGCATTAATAAGTGGTGCTCAAATAGCCATAAAAATATGGGAAGAGAAAACAACTCTTTAGAAAACCGTCCTTTAGAAGAGCCTGAAGGGTCCTCATTTCGTAGAGTTACCCTTGGCCAAGTCAATAATAATGAATTTTGTTCAAATCAGGTGATAACTTCTAGATATTCTCTTATAACTTGGGTGCCTAAAAGTATAATCCTTCAATTTGCAAGAGTTAACAATATTTACTTTCTTGCTATAGCAATATTGGTATTTTTCCCTTTTTCTCCAAGAATGCCATGGGGATTAGCTAGTACCTTCCTTGGAGTTATAGTATTTACAATGATAAAAGAAGGAGTTGAAGATATCGGGAGGCATAAACAAGATAGAGAAATAAATAAAGCAAAAGTTACAGTTTATGATATATACGAACAAAAGTTCACGACTATGGAATCACAAGACCTTCGTGTTGGGAATATCTTAAAAATACATGAAAATGAAAGTATTCATGCTGATATAATTATGCTATGCTCAAGTTCTCCTAAAGGTGTTGCATATGTGAATACTATGAATCTTGATGGGGAAAGTAATCTTAAAGAAAAAATAATTTCTCATCTAACAGATAAGATAAAATGTGAAAGCGACCTTCAGGAATTTAAAGCAGAATTTGATGTTGATCATCCTAATAGTTCATTAGTCAAATGGAATTGTAATATACTCTATGGAGGTACAATTGAACCAATGAGTATGAAACAGCTTCTTATGAGAGGATGTGTGCTTAAAAACACTGAATGGGTCCTTGGACTTGCAGTTTACTCAGGTATAGACTGCAAAATTGTCCAAAACAGTAAAAAAGTTCCAACTAAAATCAGCGTGATCCAAAAAGAACTCAATCATATTGTCTACACAATCATCTTTTTCATACTAATTCTCTGCCTACTTCTTGGTGGTTTCGGCAAATACTGGAACGACCATAATGATTCAACATCAGCTTATATCGATATACCCGAATCATTTAATGCAGGTGATGTTATTGTTCGCGGTTTAACTTTCTGGATTCAACTTGTAGCTTTTATTCCAATATCTTTATATGTAGTTGTTGAAACTCAAAGATTAATACTTTGTTCATTTATTAAAAATGATTTGAAAATGTATGATGAACCTGTAGATAGAAATGCAACATGGCGTGCTTCTGATATAATTGAAGAACTTGGTCAAGTTGAGTTTATTTTTAGCGACAAAACTGGAACTTTAACTAAAAATGAAATGGAATTAATCAAATGTGGTGTTGGGGATAATGTGATTATACTTAAAGATAAAGAAAAAATCGAGGATATTAAAAGAGTTATGAGTAGGTCAGGGAAAAGTAGAGATGAAGCAGTGAATTATTTTAGGACTTTATCTTTATGCCATTCAGTATTTCCAACAATGAATAATGATAAATTAGTTTATCATTCACAGTCTCCTGATGAAATCGCCCTTGTTGAAGGGGCAAAACTGGTTGGGTTTGAGCTTAAGGAACGTAGAGAAGATTGTATTATATTATCTGTTAATGGAAATGAAGAAATATGGAAAATTGCCGCTGAAATCCCGTTTACATCAGAACGCAAACGTATGTCAATTATTTTACAAGCTGATGATGGTAAAATTTATCTGTTTACTAAAGGGGCTGATACAGTTATGCTTGGTTTAGTCAATGTTCAAGACCCTGAGTCTATAGCCGAAGAGCTAAGAAGTTTTGCATTAGAAGGGCTTAGAACTTTAGTTATGGCAGGCAGACAGATGGATTTGAATGAATTTATGGCTTGGAACCAGGAATGGAAAAAAATCATGTTAAGCAATGCTAAGAATAAAGATGAATTAATTGATGAAGCCTGTAAGAAAATTGAAAAAGATTTAAGTTTTTATGGGACTTCTGCTATTGAAGATAAACTACAAGATGCAGTTCCAGAAACTATACAGTTACTTATAGAAGCTAATATAAAAATATGGGTGTTAACTGGAGATAAAGAAGAAACTGCTATAGAAATAGCTAAATCTTGTAATCTTATAAACACACAAACTGATTTAATTACCCTTTTTGAACCAAACAAAAACGAAATTACAAATAGACTTTATGCTTTAGAAGAAAAATATCAACTGCTTAGTAAATCATTTAATGAATTAAACAAAGTTAAAGACTCATTAGAAACTCAAATAAGCATAGCAATTAACGGTTTTACTTTAGCTTTTATGAAAGGTGATAAAAAGTTATCATCAATTTTTTTCAGACTTGGGTTTATTGCCAGTACATGTATATGTTGTAGAATGTCCCCTTCACAGAAATCTGATGTAGTCCAATTATGTAAAGAAAATGGTAAATGGATTACACTTGCTATAGGAGATGGTGCTAATGATGTTAGTATGATCCAAACTGCAAGTATCGGTGTAGGAATAGCAGGAAAAGAAGGTACTCAAGCAGTTTTAGCTGCTGAATATACTTTATCACAATTCAGTTACCTTCAACGTTTATTATTAGTTCATGGTCGTTATGCTTATCATCGAATGACTCATTTTATCTTATATTTTTTCTATAAGAATTTCGTCATGGAAGTCTGTGAAGCCTGGTTTTCTATAGTCTCAGGATTTAGTGGGCAAATTTATTATCTCGATTGGTTTACTGCATTTTTTAACTTATTTTGGACTAGTTGGCCAAGTATAGCATTTTTTGCCCTGGAACAAGATATTCCCCCAGAAGCTTGTTTAAAATACCCTAGTCTTTATTCAGCTGGTCAAAAAAATGTTTATTTTGATATAAAAACTTTCTGGACTTGGATTATTTTTGCTT
The DNA here is from genome assembly GCA_001970955.1 of Stentor coeruleus. Classification (NCBI taxonomy): domain Eukaryota; phylum Ciliophora; class Heterotrichea; order Heterotrichida; family Stentoridae; genus Stentor; species Stentor coeruleus. Next base: position 37,063 of record MPUH01000142.1, on the reverse strand, counting down.
TGTTTTCTGGGACTTTTATTTTTTGGCTACCTATGACTACATTTCCTGGAGGTGTTGGGAGTGAAGGTCATGAACCTGGGCTTTTTTGGATCTCAAGTGTTAGTTTTATACTTTTAATGCATGTTGTCAATACAAAGTTGCTTGTAATATCGTGTTTTTGGAACAAAATCAATGTGTAAGGTTTATTTAGAGGTGCGATTTGTTTATCGTTTTTTGTGTTTTATGTGATGATTGTGTTGTTAAATGTTGATATTATTTCGTTTAACTTCCAACCTGAGTTCCCGGGGTTGTTATTTGTTATACTTTCTAAAGGTAAAACTTGGATTATTATTATTTTAGGGTCGATGATTGCATTGATGCCAGATTTTATTACAATGTGTGTAAGGAGGGTTTATTTCCCTACGCCGAATGATAAGATTAGAAAGCATATTAGGTCGAAATGCAAAGTGGACTCTGCGTTAGAGAATTAGTTTTATAAGGTTTAAAATCAGATTTTATATAGAAAGTTTAATTATGGGAATATTGGGTTTTTAAAAAAGATTAGATGAGTTATTAGTGATATGCTATTATAAGATATTTTTATGATTTATTGCTTGTCATTACTGTTATAATAATAAATATGAAATTTATACCTTCTAATTGGAGTAGGATAGTATATCAGATTTTTCATACTTTAGAAAGGTCAATATAAGTTTTTTTAAATCTTATTATTATTATTCTAATATATTAAATATTTCAAGCAATATCATTTTGGATATATGCTAAAACTATTAATATGAAAACACTAAGTTTGATTCCTATGCTTATTTTTTAACATTATAAATTATTAAATCTATATTTATATATAAAAAAACACAAAATTTTTTATATAGTCATACTCTTAATCACATAAACAAACCTAAAAAACACAAAATCCACTAACAAAACCCTTATCTTTCTTGCATATCTAATCAAACTTTTAAAAAAACAAATAAAAATGCTGGACGTAAAAATCAAACCAGCTGAAGAGCTCATAATAGAAAAGAAACTAAGAAACCCCATAACCCTTACATCTTCCGAAGACCAAAAACCAAAGTTTGCTTTCTTCAGAAATAAAATGAAAGATCTCATAAACTACCATCTAGACTATGAAAAATACAACAAAAAGCTTATCAGCGCTGATGCTTTAAAAGAAATAACCCAATATGAAAATGATGATCAACCCTTAATCCCATATCATCGTAGAGCTAAAAGCCAAGACCATGAAAAGCCTTCAGAAATCCTTCAACTAAAAGATTCCCTTTTAAACAAAATCAACACCCTAGAAAAAATTAGCACCTTAATAAAAAGTGCAAACAGAATCAGTAACAGCTTAGAAAACATAGAAAACCAAGAACAACTTCTGTCAAAAATCTCATCTTCTAATCAAATATTCCAAACAATCCAAGACTTCATCAACAACGACATAAACAATTATCATCTTATCTTAACTTCATTAGAAACTTTTTATCAAAAACAAGTAAATGAATCTCTAAACATGAAAAAAGATTTATTAAAACGCCATAAACAACAACTTGAGGACTTGGCTAAAAAAAATGAAGGGAAAATCAAAGCTCTGACCCAACACAACAAATTCCTCGCCTCACAAAAATATGAAAATCGATTACAACAAACTTTTAAAGACAAAATACAATCATTAGAAAATGCCCTTAATATTTCAGAATTTAAATCTAATGAAAAATCTGAGTATGTCAAGCAAAAAAGTTCTGAGATTCAATATTTAAACGAAACTATTTATAAATTAAAAGAAGAAAAAGAAGCTTTAGAAAAACAAAGATTAGATCTTGAACAGCTTATAAAAATTCAACAAGAAAGTTATCAAGGGCAAATTTATGATTTAACTTCTGAAGTTGCTAGATTGAAANTTTTAGAAAAACAAAGATTAGATCTTGAACAGCTTATAAGAATTCAACAAGAAAGTTATCAAGGGCAAATTTATGATTTAACTTCTGAAGTTGCTAGATTGAAAAATATATCACAAGATAAAATTTTGGCATATGAAAATGATGTAACTAATTATAAATATCAGGCTGAATCTAGTAATAATCATTTGGAAAAGGCTTTATATGATTTAAATAATCTTAAAGAACAATTGGATAATAAAAAGTATGAAGTTCAAGAAAAAGATTATAAAATTAGTGAATTAAATACTGAGATAAAAAGATTAGATAGAATTGTATTTGATTTAAAAGAGGCTTATGATACTTCATATAAATCACTTGAAATAGAAAAGCTCAAGTTTTCACAGAGTAAAGATTTAGAAATAGCCAATATGCATCAAATAATAGAAAAACTTGAATCAGAAGGTAATCAATTGTTACAAAGTAATAAGGAACTTATTATAATGAATGAGAGATTAGATTCGAAGCTTTCTAGTGTTAGTGAAAAGAAAAGCTTAAAATCATCTAAGTCTGAGAAGAAAATCAAATCTCGTAAGTAATGATTATTTTTATTAAATAGAAGTTTATAGGGAAATATTAAATATCTGTAGCTTTTTGGGAAAAAACTTCTGAGGAAAATGGAATTCTTTTATGAAAAATGAGTTTCTAAAACATAAAATTCAGTATATAAATATTATAAAATTAGGTTATTGAATCTCAAACTCACTATCATCTTGTGAACTTATACTAAGATTTGCATCTTGAAGTAGATTATTAGGAGATTCTTCATATTCAGAGCTTTCCTCTTTTTGTTCCTTTTTATTATCTTCTTCAATATCATTTTTTTCCGATAATGATTCGTTAAAAGGATTTTCTCTACCTTTTTGCCCTTTTTCTGATATAAATAATGGACTTGGTGAAGTTTTTATTTTTAAATCAGGTGTAGGGGTTTTGTTTAATAACAAATGTGGTTGTTCTATAAGCATAGGGGTTTTTGATGATATTTCAGATGCAGACTCGAATTTTTCTTCAATTTTATCTTGATCATCATGCTTTTTTTCAGGGTCTTTTATATCTGAGGATCGATAACTCATTGGGTGATCAATACTAGCATCTCTTGAACTGTAAATATCGATTTTTTCAATGTTTTCTTCATTGGAATTCTCGGTGTCTGAAAGCTTTTCAAGAGTATTAGGTAATGGTGAAGAGGAATTATGATATTTATCTTCATGAATTATAGGTTCTTTTGAATTTCTTGGACTTTGGGGTTCTTTATGAGTACTACTTTTTTCTAGTTCTTCGTTTTTGGTGGAGATTTCTTTGAATTCATCAATTGGAGTATGTTTTTCTTCTTCATTTTCATAACTTTTTCGTGATGGTTCAGCTTTTAAAGATTTCTCGCTATGATGCTGAGAGTGTTCGCTAAGTTTTATAGGTTTTTCATCGTTTTCTGATGATTCATGGGATATTGGATGCGAATTTTTTTGCTTTTCAGATGTATGGCTTTGATTTTCTATAGGGTTTTCTGGTATGAGTGGATTTTTGTCTTCATCTAAGTTTTCTACATTTTCTGTATACTCTAAATTTTTTCTACTTTGATTGTTGGAACTTTCACTTAATTTTTTTGATTTATATGAACTTTTTCTTGAAGCATTTTTAGACTTTATGGATTCTTTTTCGCTCGTATCATTTTTTTCAACAGTATTTTTATTTGATACTTTAAAATCTGCTGTTTCGATTTCAGTATTGCTTTTATGTTCAGGATTTTCATCAAGATCAATTCTCTTCTCTTCATCATCTATGCTTTTTTCTGTATTTTTACTATGCTTTGAAGGTGTATCACTGGGTTTGCTATGATGCTCGCTGACTTTTTCAATGTTTTGCTCATATGAATCAATGGATTTTTCTAGAAACTCAGTATTATCTTCTTTAAAGTCTGATTCATTTATTGCCTTTTCATTAATATTTTCTATTTCTTCGCTATTTTTTTCTGAATGCTCGCCAAGATTTTCCCCATGCTCACTTAGTTTTTCTAAGTGCTCGCTGTGTTTTTCAAAGTGCTCACTGTGCTTTTCAGAGTGCTCACTATGCTTTTCTGAATTCTCACTATGATTTTCTGAGTGCTTACTATTCTTTTCTGAATGCTCACTATACTTTTCTGGATGCTCACTATGCTTTTCTGGATGCTCACTATGCTTTTCTGAATGTTCACTATACTTTTCATAAGGTTCACTATGCTTTTCTGAATGTTCACTATGCTTTTCATAATGTTCACTATGCTTATCTGAATGCTCACTATGCTTATCTGAATGCTCACTATGCTTTTCTGAATGATCACTATGCTTTTCGGGATGGTCACTATGCTTTTCTGAATGATCACTATGCTTTTCTGAATGATCACTATGCTTTTCTGAATGATCACTATGCTTTTCTGAATGTTCACTATGCTTTTCTGAATGATCACTATGCTTTTCTGAATGCTCACTATGCTTTTCTGAATGCTCACTATGTTTTTCAAAGTGCTCACTGGATTTTTCAACATTTTCATTATATATTTCTGAGTGATTACTATGTTTTTCAAAAAATTCACTATGAACTTCTTGGTGATCTTCATGAATTTCTACTGGTTCATTATTTTTTTCTGAATCTTTGCTATGGCTCTCATATTTTTCTCCATGTTCAAAATTTCCCTCTTCAAGCTCAGCATATTTCTCTAAATGACCCGAATGATAGCTTTCTTTTTCAAAATTCTCAAAACCTTTTTTAGACGATTTTCCACTATTTTTTTCTTTCGATTTTTTACTACTTTTTCCAGATTTTTCACTGCTGTCTTTCGATTTTTTTCTACTTTTCCCTGATTTTTCACTACTTTTACCTAATTCCTCGCCCTCATCTTCTAAATTTCCATCTATCTTCTTCATCATATTATGTTTTTCTAAATATTCAAAATCCTTATCTTCATCCTTAGCTTGATTATCTGATATCTCTTTATTTTCACCTAAAGACTCTTCATGCTTTATTGAATATCTTTCTGATGATAACTCTATATTCTCATCATGTCTTTCTATAATTTCCTTTTGTTCCTCTAAAACAAAATTTGTTTTTTCTACATGAATTACTTTTTCCCCTAATGACTCATTAGTTTTTTCAATATTACTCTCAAGATTTTCATTTAGATTCTGATATGGCTCTATTGGTTTTTCTGAAAGCTCACTATAATTATCTTCATTATTCTTAGTCTTATTTATTTCATACACTTCAAGATCTTTTTCTGGTTCAGACTGCTTTAAAACATCTATTTCATTATTTTTCTCGTTTTCTATGTATGCAGTTTTTACACTTGAAATCACATCTTTTTCAGGATTTACAATGCTTTCAATGTTTTGTTCTTTACTTTCTTCATATAAATCATCATTTTTTCTTAAATGATCTCTTCCAGTATTTTCAAAGTTTTCATCCTCATAATCTTTTTCGGATTTTTCAATCTTCTCACTTTTGTCAAAATTTTCTATGGATTTTTCACTGTGTAAGCTTTTCATACTATCTTTTTTTGGGTCTTTTGATTTTTCTGTTTTCAAGTTTTGCTTATTTTTTTTGTTTTTTGATTTTTTATTGCTACTATCACTATTTTTACTTTTTTTATTTTTTTTGTTTTTTAATCTTTTGTTACTACTACTACTTTCACTATTCCCACTTTTACTGCTCTTTTTGCTACTATTATAACTATCACTACTACTTGATTCAAATTTTCTATATTTATCTGAATTTTCACTACTATTTTTACTTTTTTTACTTGATCTAAGACTAGACTCTGGGCTTTTAATAACAGGTTTAAGGGCATTTATGGATTTTGGGCTAATTGAAGGATTTTCTATAGTTTTTTGGCTTGGAGTTTTTGAGGAATTTAAACTCTTTTCGCTAGGGTTTTTTATAACCTTTAAATCTTTTTCGCTGGGCTTATTTGAGTAGTTTAAGCTTTTTTCGCTAGATTTTTCTATAAACTTGAGATCTTTTTCGCTTGGTTTTTTAGATGATTTTAAGCTCTTTTCGCTAGGGTTTTCAATCATATTCAGATCTTTTTCACTTGGCTTTTTAGATGATTTTAAGCTTTTTTCACTAGGATTTTCTATCAACTTGAGATCTTTTTCGCTTGGCTTTTTAGATGATTTTAAGCTCTTTTCACTAAGATTTTCTATAAACTCCAAATCTTTTTCACTTGCCTTTTTAGATGATTTTAAGCTTTTTTCGCTAGGGTTTTCTATCAACTCCAGATCCTTTTCGCTTGGCTTTTTAGATGATTTTAAGCTTTTTTCACTAGGATTTTCTATAAACTCCAGATTTTTTTCACTTGGCTTTTTAGATGATTTTAAGCTTTTTTCGCTAGGATTTTCTATCAGCTCCATATCTTTTTCGCTTGGCTTTTTAGATGATTTCAAGCTTTTTTCACTAGGATTTTCTATCAACTTGAGATCTTTTTCGCTTGGCTTTTTAGATGATTTTAAGCTCTTTTCACTAAGATTTTCTATAAACTCCAAATCTTTTTCACTTGCCTTTTTAGATGATTTTAAGCTTTTTTCGCTAGGGTTTTCTATCAACTCCAGATCCTTTTCGCTTGGCTTTTTAGATAATTTTAAGCTTTTTTCACTAGGATTTTCTATAAACTCCAGATTTTTTTCACTTGGCTTTTTAGATGATTTTAAGCTCTTTTCGCTAGGATTTTCTATCAGCTCTATATCTTTTTCGCTTGGCTTTTTAGATGATTTCAAGCTTTTTTCGCTAGGGTTTTCTATCAACTCCAGATCCTTTTCGCTTGGCTTTTTAGATGATTTTAAACTTTTTTCGCTAGGGTTTTCTATAAACTTTAGGCTTTTTTCACTTGGCTTTTTAGATGATTTTAAGCTTTTTTCACTAGGGTTTTCTATCAACTCCAGATCTTTTTCGCTTGGTTTTTTAAATGAGCTTAAACTCTTTTCACTAGGGTTTTCAATCAACTTCACATCTTTTTCGCTTGGCTTTTTAGATAAACTTAAGCTCTTTTCACTAGGGTTTTCAATCAACTTCACATCTTTTTCGCTTGGCTTTTTAGATGAGTTTAAGCTCTTTTCACTAGGGTTTTCTATCAGCTTCAAACCTTTTTCACTTGGTTTTTTTGATGAGTTTAAGCTTTTTTCACTAGGATTTTCTATAAACCTCAAATCTTTTTCACTTGGTTTGTTTGATGAGTTTAAGCTTTTTTCGTTAGGATTTTCTATAAACCTCAAATCTTTTTCGCTTGGTTTTTTAGATGATTTTTCGCTAGGGTTTTCTATCAACTTGAGATCTTTTTCGCTAGATTTTTCTATCAACTTGAAATCTTTTTCGCTTGGTTTCTTAGATGAGTTTAAGCTTTTTTCACTAGGGTTTTCTATCAACTTGAAATCTTTTTCGCTTGGTTTTTTAGATGAGTTTAAGCTTTTCTCACTAGGGTTTTCTATCAACTTGAAATCTTTTTCGCTTGGTTTCTTAGATGAGTTTAAGCTTTTTTCACTAAATTTTTCTATCAACTTCAAATCCTTTTCGCTTGGGTTTTTAGATGAATCTAAGCTTTTTTCACTCAATTTTTCTATCAACCTCATAAGCTTTTCACTTGGATTTTTAGATGATTTTAAGCTTTTTTCACTAGGGTTTTCAATCAACTTCAGATTTTTTTCGCTTGGTTTTTTAGATGAGCCTAAGCTTTTTTCACTTAATTTTTTAGATAAATTTATACTCTTTTCACTAAGATTTTCTGCAAACTTCAAACTCTTTTCACTTGGTTTATTAGACAAGTTTATACTTTTCTCACTAGGGTTTCCAATTAATTTCAGATCTTTATCACTTGACCTGTTCGAAAAATTTATCTTTTTTTCATTATGCCCCTCCATAAATTCCAGATTTTTTTTGCTTGATCTATTTGAATTTTTTTCACTATAATCCTTAACAAGCATAATACCTTTTTCATCTGACTTATTTGAATCTTTAAACCTTTTTTCATTAGATTTCTTACTTGATTCACTACTACTACTTTTTTTACTAGACTTTTTCTTTCTATTTTTACTAGATTTCTCACTTGATTCACTACTACTACTTTTACTAGATTTTTTCTTGCTATTTTTACCAGATTTCCTTTTACTACTTGAACTGTCACTAGATTTCCCACTTTTTGAGCTATTTTTTCTACTTCTTTTACTTTCTTCTTCAGCCTTTAAATACTTTTCTAAATCCTTTTCTTCAATATCATTAGAAAATTCTTCAAGTTCATATTTTTTACTATCTTGAATGTCCTCATTAAATTCCTCAAAACTTTTGTTTGAATGTTTACTTTTATTACTAAATTTGTCATGACCATCATCAGGCCTTTCTATTTCCTCACTAGGACTCCTTGACCCTTTCCATTTTTCTCCAAGCCTTTTGCTTGATTTTTCAGAACTTTTACTTGATTTCCTCGAACTTTGTTTATCCTTTTCACTAATTTTCTCTTTTTTATCAGAACTTTTATTTGATTTCATCGACTTTTCAGAGCTTTTACTTGACTTCCTTGAACTTTTCTCATCTTTCTTACTATTTTTATCTGATTCTTCATAGTCTCTACCAAATTCTTTCGATTTTTCCTTATCATCTTCATCATCTTTATCTAATTTTTCAAAGCTCTTATTCGACTTCTCATTTATTTTCTCTTCTTCATCGCTGCTACTTGAACTTTTTTTACTTTTCACCTCATAATTTTTCACAGTTTTCCCATATTCTGCACTTTCTTCAAAATTCTCAACCCTTCTGCTACTTTTTTCTTCAAAATCATAACTATAATCCCCACTTTCTATTTTCCCCTTATCACTTCTTATTCCAACTTCATTATTATTTTCAACCACATCATATTTTTCTTCATCATTATCAATTTTTTCCTTTAAATCATTAGCATCCTTATTCAAATCACTAACACGCATTATTTTATCTTCTTCAAAAACTACTTGAGCATCTATTCCCTTTTCCATTTCAACACTTTTTGAACAAGCTGAACTGCCTCTATCTGAAACTTTTTCTAATTCTAACTTATTAAACTCAGTTAAATTTGTAACAGATCTTTGTATATCAACATTAGATGCACTAGCAAAAGGGGATATTTCACTAATCCCATATTTATCAGGTGAATCTTCAGAATACTCATAATTCTCAGATTCTATAACAGAAATCTTTTTTAGTCCTCCAGAATTAGATGAACCTTTACTTGAAATACTCCTGGCTGATTTATTTCCTTTTCTATTACTAACTCCAAGTGCTTCCATTATTTTTTCAAAATCTTCTAAAAATATACAGTTTTCAGTCTCTTTCTCATATTGTAATTCATCTAATATCAACAATACAACTTCGTTTTCTAAATGCTTCAAACCTAAATACTCAAGTCCTGATATAAAACTTTCAGGGTATATAAGCCCTTGATCACTATGAAAAGCTTCTTTAACTGTCACTTTAGATCTTATCATTGCTTGAGCTATCACGGCTAAACCTTGTTTTATTATCTCAAGTCTATCTTCATCATTATCAATTTCTGCTTGGGCTGATGGTTCAGCATAGGCCATGATAAAACTTTTATAAGGAACTGAATCGATTTCATAATCATTTGAATAAAATAATAATAGTATATATTCTAATAAGCGTTTTTGAAGAGAAATACCAGTGTTTTTTAATGCAGTCATAAAGTCTCTGAAGGAAATTATGTGCTTTTTTTCTTTGTCGAAAACTTTACAGTTTGCTTTAAGGTCTTTGCTGTGTTTTTGGATTATTTGGTTGAGGAGTTTATCGAATTCGCTTTCTTCTTGTGGATCAAAGACATTCCAATCAGGAAGGTTTTGGTTTAGTTTTTCGATTATGTATATGGTTGTGGCTGATAATAATGAAAATTTGCTTTGTTCTATGAATTCTTCATCAGGCTGGATAAGAAAAGTACAGAGTTTGTCTATACTGAGCTTTTGGATGAACATAAATGGAGGGCTTCTGAAAGATTTTGCTAAATCCCCTCTGTTTAGTCTTGCATCTTTTGGCAGACTTAAGCTAAAAAGTGATTCATAAAGCTCAGATTTCGGGAGTCTGTGTAACTGCATACTAAAAGCAATATGCTTGAAAAACATGGCCACTTCATCATAAGTTACTAAAGGGACCATTTTTTCCCCAGGGGTATTTTCAACAGTAAAATTCGGAATATTCCCCGTTTTTTGCTCAATCAAAGGTTTCTCCTGTGATTTTTCCTCAAAAACTCTCTCATCCTCTTCACCTTCCTCATCCTCTTCATCCTCTTCATCCTCTTCATCCTCTTCATCCTCCTCATCTGAAAACCTGCTTTTCTCATATAAATCCTCAAGTCTCTTAAGAGCAATAACTTTTTTCCCATGTTTTACCTCACAAATCTCTTCAATCTCCGCTAACAAAATCTGTTGCCCATATTGCCTAAATCCTCTTATTAACTCTTCTGGTTCTAAAAACCCATTATGATTTTTATCCATAAGCCCAGCAAATACTGAAACCATCATTTTTTTCGCAACAAGTATCTGATGCATTTTTCTCAACAAACTCGACGGTTTAATAATTTTCATAATTTTCTCAGGTGTTTTATTCCCTTCCAAAATCTGAACAACCGGGGTCTTAGCTTTCTGTACTTCCACTTTCAATTTCTCCAAATTCTGTATAAGTTCTCTATTCTTCCTCCCTTCCATCTCAAGTTTTTCTTGTATTTTCTCATAATTCTCATGAAGTTTTCCCATCTCATTCATATACCTTGATTCTTTATCTTTAAATTCTTTCATATTTTCCTCAACTTTCGCCCTTAGTTTTTGTATCTCCATTTTCAACCCTGTATTTGGTTCTTTTTTCCCAGTTTTTTTCCTATTTTTTTCAAAGTCCAGGAATTTATCTTTGTATTTTTGATTCTCTTCTTGTAATGATGATAAGGCTATTGCAAGATCATTTTTCTCTTTTTTCAAATTTGTTATAATAGTTTCACGGGATTTAAAATCTTCTGGGCTTTTTGATGCATTTTGTTCTTGGGATTTTTTTCTTATAAGATCTTCTATTCCTTGACGTAATCTAACACATTCATCAGCATATGTTTTTATTTCAACTTCATATTCATTGATTCTTGAGACTTTTAAGTTTTTTCTAAGCTTTTGAATATCGTCATCTTTGGATTTCAGCTCTGTTTTTAGGTCTTTGATTGTTTGTTTTAAGGATGCCATAAGTCTTATGTGCTTATGTCCTGGAGATCTATCGCTGTTACTGAGCTCTTCGATAAGGTCGTCTTTTTTTGCGTTGTCTTTTTCGATTTGACTTAGACGGGTTTTGATTCGGATGTTTTCAGCTTTGTAGGCGTTGATTTCCATTTTTAAAGCCATGTTCTCGTCGTAAAGTCGCTCTTTTTCTAATTGGATGTTTGCTGGTCGGTGGCGTGATAAAAATTGAGCATCTGGACGTTGGTATTTAGGAGCAGCGTTGATAATACTCCGTTTAGCAGAAGTTGGCCTTGCTTGCTTGCGTCTAGGACTAGCACCTGTACGCTTTTCGATAACTTTTGCACTTAGGGGACGGGACTGACCAAATTGGCTGTACTTTTCAAACTGCTTTTCGTCAGTTTCCCTCATTGAAAGTTCTTCGTCTTGCTCTGTTTTTGGGGTCTTCTCTTCTAACTTCCTAAATAAAAATCACATTGGTGGATAAGACATATTTTATAGTAAACCAACACTTATCAACAAACAGCTGCTTATCCATTTAAAATCATAGGAAAATACTTTAAAATTACAGTAAGTATCTTGCAAATATTTCAGGTAAGCAAGAAAATTGTCAGTAAAAAAATATTAATATTTACCAGCTATTGAAATTTATGTAGGACTAGCTCTCATACTAATCAAACTTTCATAAAGTTTTTTATTATTTTATGAGATTTGATTATATTATCATTAGTAATTATCCTTATAAAATTTTCTAGGAACGTATTAGATATTAGTCTATTTATGAATTTTTTTTAAGCTTAGGTGTTATTAATCTTATTTTTGCTGACATTAATTCTTTTTTTTTAATTGCATTTGCTTCAATATACTATTTTATGGCAATTGAATTATTTCTACTTCTTCTTCAAATTACTTATATCATTTATTAATATCGTTAATTTTATTTTTAGCATACTTTTCATGGAGATGCATTATGTCAGATTCTGATTAATATATTTATATTTTAGTATACGTTTATAGTTTTTTATATCCTTTTGTATAATTTTTTTCATTGTCTTGCAAACTTCTGATTTAAATATTTTTTTCTGTAGCATCGCTCTAAGTGAATGATTTTTTTATAGAAAAAAATCTACTTGTTACTTTTTCATAAATTCCTGCATTTTTCTCGTATCCACACTTCAAATTTACGAATCATAATCCTTTTCGTTCACATGATTATTTCTGAATCTATTTTTTTTAGTTTATTAAAGATATTATATATGATGCAAAGTAAATCATTAAGATAATAGTAAAAACCAAATAAGGTTGAAGTCATATAAAAAGTGTCAAAAAAATTATCCTCTTTGATTTAAGTTCCAAAATATTCCAAACTTAATATCCATATAGACAAATGACAAAAGCAAACGGCAATTAAGTTTTTCCCATCTTTTAACCTCAATCAACAACAATATCAGTCCATTATATTATCTCAAATATGCTTAACTTTAAGCATCTCATCAAAATCGCTAAAATCATTTTCCAATTTTTTTTTATATTTTTCACTTGATTCTGACCAAATCTTGTAATTTTTTCATACAAAAATCATTTTAAACCTGAAAATACATTTTTTATGTATAAAATCTTAAGTTTATATGAAAATACAGATATTTTATGTATTTCTTATTGTAATTTAAAAGTTAATTATACAAGTCAATTTGATTATTTTTTGATTTGATATAATAATATGGCAGAACGCAAAGCAGTTATCAAGAACGCAGATATGTCTGAAGAGATGCAACAAGATGCTGTAGATTGCGCCAATCAAGCTATGGAAAGGTTTAATATTGAAAAAGATATCGCAGCTTATATTAAAAAAGAATTTGATAAGAAATACAACCCGACTTGGCATTGCATTGTAGGGAGGAACTTTGGAAGTTATGTCACACATGAGACTAGACATTTTATTTATTTTTATCTTGGACAAGTGGCAATTCTTCTATTCAAGTCAGGATAATAGCTTAATAGTAACTATAAGAAAATTCTAGAACCTATACAATTTAAATTTAAATTCTGCTCTAAAGCATATTCTTAACTTAATTATGGAGTTTCTTGACAAAGATGTCTCTTGTAATAATCCCTACAAGTTCCCCTTTCTTTGTAACATAAACCTGAGTCAAACCAAGCATTATAAACAAAAAGTGGATTTTAGCCAAAGGGGTACTTTCAGTAATAGAAAAAGGTGAATCATCAACAGCCAATGACCTTTGAGAAATATTAATAGGATTATTCATAAATTCCGTCACTTCCTCCACTTCCTCTTCTTCATGTAAAAATGAATCATAAGTTCCCTCAATAAAAGATTCAGGTCTAATTCCTCTAAAAAAATGGAAGAATCTATCCAACTGTGCCCTAGCTTCAGGAGAGAACTGTGAAATGCAGCTAGCATAATGGGTGCTAATATAAATCCTAGCATTTTCAATATTAATATCATACTTCAATATCCTACCATCACCAATAACAGGTATCTTATTCATAGTACTAATCCCTTCAAGTACCGCATTAGTCAAAGCTCTAAGTGAACTATTAACCTGTAAACACGGAAACTCAACATCTGAAATATCTTTAGCGACATAAGAATACAATTCAGTAGACTTAAGTGAAGGTAAATAAGGTAATTTCTTAACATCTAAAATACTATCATAAAAAGATGGAGTAATAGCACTACTAACCCCAGCTGCAACAAAAACCCCTAAAATCATAGGAACTAAATAATGAATTTCTCCAGTAAGTTCAAATACAATAATAGCAATTGACACTGAATGAGTTGTTGAACATACCATAGCCGCAGCACCAACTGCAGCATAAATACCAGCATGTTCTGTACCAACAGTTTGTTCTACTAAATATCCAACAAGTCTTCCATATACAGCACCACATGTAAGTAATGGATAAATAAGCCCAGCTGGTAATTGAACACTAACACATAGTATAGTAATACAAAATTTTACAATCATATATATAAGTAAATTCATACCAAAATTAGTCTTACTCCATCCATCATCAGTTGCATCATGAGTTTGAAACATATCATTAATAACTGATCGATCTGTTTGTTCAAGATAAGGGGTTATAAAAGTAGCTGCTGAACATATTATTGTTATAAGAATCAAATATCTAAACCTTCCATGAAGCATAGGATAAGCTCTTGTATATCTTAATTCTATAAGCTTACGAGATACTTTTATGAATATTGCACCCATTAACCCAGCACCTACAGCTAATAAAAAGAAAAAGAAAAGTTCTTCAGTGACTTCAATTGATTTAAAATGCGTGTTGTTTATCCCATCATTAACCCTAGCACTTTGTAACAATTGATAACCTACAGTACACCATATACAACAAAAAGCAGCTCTCCACATATTACTAACAATATAATATGTTGCCGTAACTTCAATACTAAAAAGTACAGCGCCGATTGGACTTCCAAACATAGAAGCAATTCCAGCGGCAACTGAAGCAGCTAAGAATTGGTTTCTTAAAGTGAGATTTCTATGAATATGTTTGAAAATCGTGAATTGAGATATTTTATGAGCTACAATACCAGATATATGAACAAATGGACCTTCTTTACCTAAGCTTAATCCTCCACCTATAGCTAAAGTGACCGCGGCGAATTTTGTAAGGAAAGTTGAGAAATTAAAGAACTTGTTGATTTTGATTCCTGAAAGAACAGCTTTGATTTCTGCGATACCTGAACCTTCAGCAACTGAAGGGGTCCAAAGGCCAAGAGCGCATGCAATTGTGCAAGTAACTAATGAAAAAGATATCCAAATACCCATGTCATAGACGTAATTTCCTGTATTTGACAGGTAAAATCTGAAATGTTGTAATTGTTGGATGGCAAAATCCATTATGAAGCCTAGAGTTGCGGTTGTTAGACCTAAGATACTCAAAGCTAAGAGTATTGAAGGATTAAGGACATGAGGACTCATCATAAACTGTTTGAGTTTTGACATGTTGGTATTAGAGCCTGTAAATGCACTTTGTGTAACTTGATCAATGTTCGTGAAATAGTCTGTTATAAGCAAATTAGCTCTTAAGGGTTTGTTGGGGTTAATCTTGAATATTGACTCGCGCTTGCTTCTTTCTATACGAGCCTCTATTTCTTCAGCCATTTATATACAATATTTACGTTTATACCAAGAATTTGTTTATTCCTTTATTTCTTAGTGTGAAATTGGTTTTAGGACTATGATAATAAACTTAATCAAAATAATGGGCTAGGGTACTTGAAGTTTAACATCTATGGAAGATGATGGGGTTTTTTGATTGATAATGAAAAAGTTTGGTTATTGAAGATCGGCTAACTTGGGGTTTTGATAATGATGATAGGAATTTGAAATAAAAACTAGAATCGAATTGCTTTTGACTGCTGGGATGATTGTAATTTTAATTTTGTTATGAAATTGATGTGGCTGAGGAATATAGGATTTATAAGTGCTGGTGTAATTTTTAAACGCTATTGTCGTTCTGTCTGGATTTTGCGTGGATACAATTGGAAAAAAATTAGAAAAGTTTATGAGTTAATTTGAGGAAGACTTTTAAGAGGTGAAGACTTATATGAATAAGGTGTTTTTGTTGAGTAAATATACAAGGGAAATGATGTTTAGGGTTATAGATGAAAGTATTGCAAATATATCAGATATATAAAGTACTTTATATAGGAAAAATAAGTTTCAGGGAAATAAAGGTTTTTTTATAGAAGAATTCAGCTGAAGTTATAAAAAAAATCAGGGTTTATATAAAAATTCTAAGTCGAAGTTTAATCAGGCTATGGATAAGTTTGATATTACTTAAGAAAAAAATCTGTAATTACTAGTCTATGATTCATACAAAGACTGAGGAGAAGTTTAAGAAAATTATCCCATACCTCAAACCAATTCTCTAATTAAAAAAAATAAAAGACAAACCTCCCATCCCAATCTCATATCCACATCCTCTTACCCTCCTTCCGTGCAAATTCTCATCTAATCCAAAAATCTAATCAAATACTATTATACTATCCTACACTCACAAGCATCTCTAAAAATACTCTTCTTAAAATCCATCTCCTTCTCCTCACTTACACTTTTTTCTATAATTTCCCTACTACTCTCCCTTTCCTTCTCTTTCTTACTAATAATATCTTTAATCTTCTGTTCAATATCAACTTGACCCTCCACTTTCTTCCCAACCCCTTTAGCTTCTTCCGAATTCCCAGAAACATCCAAAGATTTTTCCATAGAGTTCATAGCATGTTCACAAGCAATCTGATGTAATTGTAAACAAATATCTACTTTCTGCATAAATATCAAATTAAATGCATCAGAAATCAAATCCCCATAATTATGAGTTTCATAAGCTTTAATCATCTGTACAAGTTGATTAGATAAATCTATCCCACTAATTTTCTTATATTCCATCCTTAAATCAGTATTTTCCTTTCTTTTATATTTAAGAATTCTTGGTACTAAAGGTTTTATCAATACAAAAATAGGTTGATTTGTTATCCTTATGATTTTTTCAAATCTTGTTACATCAAGTAAGTACATATGAACTATATAGAAATTTGTCCTGTCTAAGCATCTTATTAATGAATTGAGGATTTCATCAGCAGAGAGATTAAGATTGCTAACACTTCTATCAAAAGTTAAATACTCAGTATGTGAAATGTCTTCTTTAACAAAAGTTATTTTTATCTCGCGCCAGGTATCGTTGATTTCAGAAGGTTCAGATATGTCAAATACAGCTCCATATTGCTCTTCAGTATAACTTGAGCAACTGCTTAAAAGTAACATTTCCCTTTTCTTCTTTTTTTCAGCTTTTAAAGCCATGATTCAAATTTATCAACTAATTCTGATGAAATAAAACTAAAATTATTTAGAGTATTAAAATAGAGTATATAGAAAACCAACTTTATTAAGAGTTTTTTATAGTATTTAAAGTTATTATAAAAAGAATTGTATTTTATATTATATTATTTATAAGAAAAACTGTGCTTATGTTTTATATGATTTGTGTATCTTAGATAAGTTTTTAAGATAAATGTCAAGTATTAGTAGTAAGGATTTTGTCCCAGGACTCTTGAGGACTTCTTCCAGTCTAGCTAGTGCTTCTAATAAAATCCCTATAGGGGAAGATTATTCATTTGCTCTTTTAGACCCTGAAGTAATAAGCATTACTAATCAAATACAGGCAAAGCTTAAAAATTTATTGGGTATGATTGTACAATTTGTCACACCAGAAACAGCAAGTTCTGAGTATGAAGATATAGTTGAAGCTAGTGATAGATGCTTAGAACATGTGGCGATTACATTAGATAATTTGAAAAAACCTGCAAAAAGCTTAGCGAAAATATCGAATTATGACCTAGCTAAACCTAAGCTACCTTTAAGATGTGATAATAGTGATACACCTTTTGATCACTCGCTTGTGTTTAAACCTAATGAAATTGTTCCTTTGAATATAAGCCCAAATCACCCTTATCTACCTGAGATTGAGAAACTAGTATACACAAGTTCTCAGCTTACGTTAACCCCGATCCAAGTGGCAAGAGATCTTGATATTAGCCCTTTAATCTATGTTGACACAGAAGAGAATTTGAATATTATGGTTGAAGAGCT
Organism: Stentor coeruleus; assembly: GCA_001970955.1. Classification (NCBI taxonomy): domain Eukaryota; phylum Ciliophora; class Heterotrichea; order Heterotrichida; family Stentoridae; genus Stentor; species Stentor coeruleus. Next base: position 19,270 of record MPUH01000142.1, on the reverse strand, counting down.
AGAAAACTCTTCTGAATTCGCAGTGGATTTGGAACACCATAACTTTAGAAGTTATCAAGGTTTTACATGTCTTATACAGATTTCTACAAGAATTAATGATTATGTCGTTGACCCTTTTCCAATATGGGACAAAATTCCTAAGCTCTTAAATGCTTTTACTAATCCTAATATAGTAAAAGTTTTTCATGGGGCTGATAGTGATGTTCTATGGCTTCAAAGGGATTTTAGTATCTATATTGTCAACATGTTTGATACAGGCCAAGCAGCAAGAAAACTCATGTTCAGCAGTTTCGGCCTTGGTTATTTACTAGAAAATCTATGCCAAGTCAAAACAGATAAAAATTATCAATTAGCTGATTGGCGTGTTAGACCTCTAACAGAAAACCATATAAAATATGCACGTATGGATACCCATTACCTTTTACAAATCTACGATACACTTAAACAACAATTACAAGACAAATCCTTATCTTTAAAACTCCACCCATTTGAACTTATTAAAGACGTTTTTTATAAATCAAGAGAAATTACTATGAAACGTTATGAAAAACCTAATTTAGCGACAATTGGGGTTAATGGTATTGAGCTTTTGGATAAAAAACAAAGAATAACACTTGAAAAAATCCTTCAATGGAGAGATTATGTAGCTAGGCAAGAAGATGAGAACCCAAATTATATTTTAGCTGCAAAAAAAGCTATACATATCGCTGTAGAAAAACCTGGGGATGTAAAAGATCTTGGGAAAATTGTCCAAAATGTGAGTTTTGTGAAAAAATACGCTGAAATTGTATTAGAAATTGTTAAAGGGATGGAAGATTGGCAAGAAAAAATAGAGGAAAAAGGGGATGTTAATATGATGATGTGTGATAATGTGCAGAAAGGGTTAGAAAAAATGCAGATTTCTAAACTTGCTGAGGTTAAAAGTGTTGTTGTGCATAGGAATAAAGAAATTTCGTATTTTTGTGATAATAATGTGAAGAGAAAAGAAGTAGGATGTGTGGAAAAAATGGAAAATATAAGGAAAAGCTTGAAAATGGTGTTTGATGATAAGAAAAGTCAGTTTTTTAATTTACAAAAGCCGATGATTGTGGAGAATAAGAGGGTGGAGGAAAGGATGGAGGAAATTCCGATGAGTGTTCAGGAGAAATATAATATTACTTATAAAATCAAAGTTCCTAGTAATAGAAAACCATCGAAAAACCCACAGAAAAGACAGAAGATTTCTGAGAAAAAGGACATAAGGGTTGGGTGGTTGGATAATGTTGAGCTACAGCCTGTGAAAAGGAAAAATCTATTCAAAAAAAGATAAGATTTTAATAGTATATAGAATATCATAAATAGAATATTTTTATAAGGTGTTATGTCGATGGTTTATGTTTATGCATGCTAAAGGTAGAAATAAATTAGGATAATTATGATTAATAGATATAAGATTTTTTTAATTATTAGGTGGTGTATCTTTGATTTTTTTTAAATTTTTGAATTTTCGATACGCATAAAATATTTTTGTTATTTGCATAATAACAAAAGAAAAATAAACTCAAGCATTTATAGATTACTGCTTGGGGTAAATAAGAAAAACTCCTTGAAACTTGTATTTTATCCCCAGAGTAATGAAAGTAAGCTAACCACTCCTAAACTCAAAAAAATCACTATATTCCTAAACCTGATTATCTAATTATCTTCCACAACATCTTCATCGGTGGCAAAATCATCTTCAATATCTTCAATATTCCCCAACTCATCATCTTCATCAATCAAATCAGTCCACATAACAAGCGCTTCTTTATCTTCTTTCCTAACAAAATCTCTAAACTGATCAGTCCACGGTCCAAACTTCCCATTATCATCATGATTCCTATCAAGATAATCATCAGCTAAAATCAAATACTCAAAGCCACAATTATCCATAGTATGAACACCAATTTCTCCATCAACAAGATTACCTTTAGCCCATTGAATCATATAAGGTGTATCAACAACAAGTTCTTGATCATAAACATCACCAGTAGCTAAAGATCTTGTTAAAGTATAAATAACATAATCTTCATATTCATATCTATCAGAGACAATATCTGAATTTCCTCCAAGATCGGTATCTAAAACTGGTAAATAATGACCATCAGCCCATCTATCTGTGAAAACATCATCAACCATAGCTATATAATAATCAGCTTGAAAAGCATTTCTAGGATAGTTTGTGCATTGAATTGCTATACCTATCCAATCAAAACCTAATAAATTAGCTGAAGGAACCCAGAGCTCAAATGTCACTTGGTCTACTGTTGGGAAATAGAATTTCAAATGCTGACCTTTTGTGAAGTATTCAATAGCACCTAGACTTCCGATTACTTGTAATAACAAACTTATTATTAACATTATATCCGTTTATCATAATGATGCTTATTATTTTATCATTCTATTATGCTTTTTTTTTTATATACCATCTTGCTAAGCTAAAGTATAGTTTAGGGATTGAGAACTTCGAGCTGTGCCAATTGTATGAGGTATCTCATACTGACCTGGCCCTGGACTTATTTCTAGTTTTTGTGTTATGCGTTTTTCACGTGAAAAACTATACCGAGGACCTCGAAGATTTCTTGTTATGCCATAGTCAGCTGGACCAGGACCGCAACGTGGGGTCCAGGTTTGCTTTTTGGAAGTGCCAAATACTGCGCTTGGGTTTTTTTTTCTGAAAAATATTTGGTTGTTGTCATATTGGCCTGGACCTGGGATGATATCAAATATTTTGATATTTGAACGACTTCGAAAGGTGTATTTAATACTATTAGCAGGATCTTTTGGAGCATAGTCTGCTGGGCCTGGTATGTTTATATTGGGCTTTAAGGGTTTTCTTGACATGATAATTGCATGAGGAGCATTGCCTAGTAAAGACCCGATAGCATAAGTTCCAGGTCCAGGGACATCTGATTGGGAGCGAGAATTTTTTTTTGCTCTATTAAAACTTACTGATCTTGGAATAGGATCTCTTGATATATTATAAGCAGCTGGACCAGGTACAAGTTTTTCTTGAGAATGTTCTCTTTTTGAAGTACCTATTGAATAAGCTGGAGATACGGGTCCAAACATTTTTATAAATATGAACTGCCAGTTAAGTTCTAACGATACTCATAAAAAGTTTTTTTCTGGAGAAATTCGTGTAAACTAAAGTGGAGGTTGGGTTTGAAGATATTTTTACTAGTAAAGATTTGAGAAAATATGATATTGGTTTTTAATGTTTTTAAGTTTTATAGTTAAAATTAGTTTGATTATTTAGGATGAAGATAATAATAAGTTTTGTTAGGATTTAATTATTTTTATTATGAGATAATGGGTTGTTTTTAGATTTTTTTCTTTGATGATTTTATGTTTATTATTATAATTACTAGGGTAGAAATATATATGATTTTCTTAAATTCCTTTTATTATATATTGTTGTGGAGTATAAGTTATAGGATATTTTTTTTTTATATCGATTTTAATTTCTGATGTATTGTTGTGGAGTATAAGTTATAGGATATTTTTTTTTTATATCGATTTTAATTTCTGATGTTTGTTATAATAATGTATTTCAAATCCTGAAATATATATTTATTATACAAATAATTTAAATACTTTGCATTTTTATAGATAAACATATTAAAAAAGCTGATATATAACAGATTATAACAGTATCAACTGCGGTGTTATATTAGATCTAGATTTAGATATATTTTAAGTGATAACATTAACTCTTAAGATTAACATATAAATAGGATTACATTTTATTATATTAATTACTATGAACTCAGCATCACCTTCTAGAATGAGAGCAACTCCACAAAGTAATTATAGTAACATCTCTCAAAGCTTTCTTTCTCCAAACAAATCCGAAAATATAAAAAGTTTACAAAACTCTTTTGACTTAAAAAAAAATTGTTATGAGAAAAGCTGTTGCGGACATATATCCCGTGCTCATTATAACAATTTCTTGATTGATATACAAAACGAGATAAAAAGGCTTGATAGTAGTATCGAGCTAAATTTCGATGAAAAAATTGTGTTTAACAAAGTGTTGTCTGTTATAAGGCAAAGTGTCGATTACATTATGCTGATCCAAAACAAGTTTACTAACATGGACTGGGTGGATCTTGAAAATTTTAAATCGAACCTCAAGCTTCAAGAAGCTAAATTGAAAAACGAGTCAGAAAAAATTCGCATAGCAAGTAAGCATCTTGATCAATACGAAATGCTTTTGCGAGGAAGAGAAGAACAACTGAAAAGCGATGAAAAAGAACTAAAATCGAAACTTGAAGAAACTAGAAAAGATGATTTATACTACGAAGAGCTTAAGCTAAAATGCATTGAGCAAGAACAAGAAATCCGCATATTGAAAAAACACAAACTATCCGAAAGTATTTTAATAGAAAGCAATCTAAACTCAGAACTCGAATATTTGAAAACCGAAAACACTAAACTAAAACTCATAATTTCCCAAAAACCCACACAAAGTTTAGATGAAAAGTCTGTATCTGAAAATATGCCTTTTGATAAAGAGAAATTCAAACTGCAACAAGTGCGTTTAGAAGTATCACAAATCAAAGAAAGCATAGAAAAAGAAAAAGCCCGAATGAAAGCTCAATCTTTAGAAATAGAAAAACTTTCAATGCCCGAACCTGATGCTTATGAAAACTCTTTAACACTTTCTGATTCTTCTTGCAATATTAACCAATATAAACATTATGATTATGAAACAAAATCTAAATTTTTAGATATAAAAGAATCTTTTTCTATACAAAACGAATCAGACTTATACAATTATTTATCAAAAATCCGTAAAGGAATAGAAGAATATAATAAAGAAGCTGAAATAAAAGAAACTAGACTTAAAGATTTGATTTTGAAAAATGAAGAAAAAGAGAAAATTCTTGATAAACAAATCGCAGATATGAAACTAGTTCATGATAATCTTAGAAGTTCAAAAATTGAAATTGAAGAGTTTTATGCATCGATTATGCCATCTTTTGAGGAATATTCACAAGATTTAAGTAAACTTCTTGCTGATATGTATATGAAAAAACAAGAACTTGTTGATAATATTGTAAAAACTGAAAAAGTCTTAGGGTGTTTAGGATCAAATGGTTATATAAAAGAAGAATTTGTTATGGAAAAATGTGAATATAATGATAGAATATTAGAAATTAAAAAAAATCATGATAATATGAGGGATTATGAGAGAAATATAAAGGAAAAACAAGGGGGTAGAAATAAAAATATGAATGAAGCTGTTATGAAAATGACCAGAGAATTACAAAATCAATTGGAAAATATAAAGAAAAAAGAAAAAGAGATTGATATGATAAGAGAACAATTAGAATTAGAAAAAACAGAAAATAAAAAAGTTGCGATGATGCTAAAAGTAACACATTTAGAACTTGAGAATACGAAAATTAAAGAAAATGAGAAGATAAGGATAAAAAAAGATAAGCTTAAAACGCTTAAGATAAAATTGGAGAATCACTTAAAAGCTTTTCAAGGAAAAGATACTGATGGGCAGATGAGGTCAAGCTTAGGAGAACATGAAGTAGCAAATGTATTGCATAGTTTAGTTGGAATTAATGAGAAAAATGCTTAGTTTATTAGAAAAAATATGATAATGATAAGAAGATCAGGTGTGGAAGTTTATTTTTTTCTAGTATATTTATGGGTCTATGTAGTTCTTGTGAGGCTTCTATACAAAGTGTTTTGATATATTTTATGATTTTAATATGTCGATAATTATAGAGTCTTTGATTTTACAAGTACTTTTTTGTGAGTTTTTGAGAAATAGAGAAACTAATTATTAAAACATTCCGTCTTGAAAAATTCTAAAAAAAAATAACGCGGTTTAAATCAAATTTTCTTATTAAATTCACAAACAAGTTAGTAATACATAAAATAACTTATTTATTAATCCAAATACCTTCATCATAAATACAGTAGCCTTTTTTATTAATATATAATAATATTTCCACCTTATCTATCACTTAACAATTTTTCCTATAAAATTATGGGAAATACTGGTTCAATAACTTTTACATACAACAACCAAAAAGCCAAAATTAATTGTCAAAATCTTTCCTTTGATCAAGTCATCGAAATCATAAGAACTACCTTCATAATAGACCAAAATCAATGCTTAACCTTAAAAATTCATCATACAAACAACTATATTTCTACCAAATACAAATGGGACACCCTAGCCAAAAGTCGAAAACCTGCAATCCAAATACTAAACCAAATCTGTGCATTAGTAATAGATAACCCTACAACAAAAACTATCCAAAAATCTCTATTTAAAATCCTAAACAAACAAGAAAAAATTGTCGCTCTTGGGATAAAAATATCTGAAAAACTAGCTTTATGCCCTCGATGTCTATTAATAAATAAAGAAATCGATTATTTTATTCAAAATCACGAGATTGAATTTTTTAACAACAAAAGAGGCAAGTTTATATTTCAAGGTACATTTTTATTATTAGGGATTTCTAAAGCTTTAGAGCATTTTTTTATAGTTCAAATCGAAGGACCTTGTGAAGTTTTAAATGCAAATGTTTATAATAAAACAAAATTATATAGAGGATATTGTTTATATTTTGATAAAAACAAACAAATGCTTATGGTTGATGAAATTAGAAATCAAAATATTGATTTGGAAAGATATTTTAGTATAAGGAAAAATTCAGATAATTGGTGTCCTGGAGCATTGATTATTGGTAAAAATGGAGAAATTGTGGCTGTTTATGGGGGAAATTTATCTAAGTGGCATTCTATGTTTAGGGTATATACGCAATTATCTGAAATGTTTGAGTTTAATTCTGAATGGGAAATTAGGAGCGATTTATTGTGTATTCCTGATATCTGTGTATATTTAAATAGCCTTACTATTTTGTTTAGGGATATTCTAGAAATAAAACAGAAAAATTATAGACCTTTTAATATTTTTAGTTATAGTAAATAGTGCAAATATTTTAATTTTTTTAAAAGATGGGAAGATTTTGATAAGGTTTGGTAGAGATGTAAGGATAATGGCTTTTTATTTAGATGATTTAGTTATGGTGAGGGGAGANAGATTTTGATAAGGTTTGGTAGAGATGTAAGGATAATGGCTTTTTATTTAGATGATTTAGTTATTGTTAGAGGAGGATTAGTGCGAATTGGTTGGGTTAGATTGAAAATATATTTCTACAGTATTAAATATTTCCATATCTAAAACTTAATGAAACTAAACATAATTAAATCTTCATCATGCAATAGCATCATAACCACAAAATATTTCCCACATCAAAATCCCCATAAATATCTAATTACAAATTATTAATCATTAGCATCTTCAAATTTATTTTCTATCCTACAAACAAATCATCAAGCATTCCTTTAAACCTTTTATAATACTCATCAGCAGAAAGCGAACTAATTCCATCAGGTTTTTTAGCACATATTTTCTTAGTAAATCTTTCAACCTGTTTTTTCAAATCATATTCTTGAAAAATATCAATAACAGCAAAGCAATAACAAACTTTTTTCCCTTTAACCCAATATCTATTATCAATAAAATCCTTTTCCCCTAAATATTTCACAACCAATAACGAATAATCCATAAGTTCCAGTTTATTAAGAAAAGCAATATCTTCATTCAAATCATTTAAAATCTTCGCTTTTTCCTCATTACCCAAACATATCCTTTCATTATTCTCATAAAAATTCACATCCTTCAAAGTCTTCCCATGAAAAGTTCCCCCAGTCTCAACTTTCCTATTAGCCCTACTACCTTTCATATCATAAACAACCGACTTTTTCTTATCCGGTACCACATTTTCCATGATACAAAAATATTTGCCATTAAGTTTATAAACCCCAAGAATTCTCACTAAATGTGTTTGAGGATTTAAAATAATCCTTTTAGCATAATAATAAGCAATACGTTTAAAGTATTTCATATCACTATTACTCAAAGTTTTTATAACAAAACATTTATTTGAAGTTGTGAAAAATAAAGACTCAGACCTACCACCATCATTAGCAAAAGATCCAATAAAAAACCTAAAGTTTTTTTTATCTATAAAAGACTGTAATAAAAAATCATTTGATATTCCTAATGAATCACGTATTGAATTGAAATATTCTGGATAGTATTCATAAAAATCAAAACTCATTGTTTCTACTATGTAATTATTACATATATTTCTTTGTGGAGTATTTATAAAACATGCCAAACCTTCTAATTCTTTAAAGTTGATAGTAAATTTTTTTTTTTCTGTTCTTAGGTATTTTGGTAGTTTTTCATAGACTTTATGAAAGTTGTTGTTTGCAAATTTTAGAACCAATGCAAGAAGAATTTCGATTATAGCCTTTAATAATACTTACACTAGAAGTAATTTTTTCAAATATTTCACTTAAACTCTCACCATTTGATTGTGCGTCTTGGTATGAAGAATCAGTTATTAGATGCTGGAAACTCATTTTTTGAAAGTTTTTTTGCTTTTTTCTTTGTTTTATGAAGTTTGAAAGCTCGTGGAAAAACTTTGTGTTATGCAAGCGGATGTAAGATGTAATGACTGAAAAAATGCTTAGAATTGGGTATAAGATAAAATACATTTTTTTGGTAGTGTCCATAAAAATATACTTTGATGTAGTTAATATTACAAGCGATACCAAAGTGCAAGTGACAATCCACCTATATCTCCTAAGAGTATAGCTCATTTTATTATGATCTTTGTTAAAAAAGTATAAATAATAAAACACTACTGGTGTGGCTATGGCTAAAATCCCAGTCAAAATTGCATTCGCTATCAAATTCCCTTCAAGGGAACATTTACAAAATCTATCACTTTTTAAAGAAAACAGGTCAGCACTAAAAAACACAAAAAGAACAGAGCAAATAATACTAAGTACATGATAAAACACACTTCTAAGCTTGTAACTATGATTAGCTTTATATTTATGTTTGATAATAATTTCTACAGCTAAGAAATTCACATAAAAATATAAAAGCAAATACGATAAAAAATCGCATAAAGCAAGTAATCGGCAAAAAGAACTTGAATTTGATGTTGGAAAATTATAAATTGAAATAATTCTATGTAAGTTTAGAATCATCTCACATATAATTTGGGCAAATAGTAAATGACCTGGATGAATCATGTATTGTCTGACACAGATATAAATAACTAGAGTAATTGATGATATGAATATTGCTATAGATGAAATAGCTAAGTCAATATAATGAATTGAATCTACTAAGTCGTCCATACTATTTTTATTATTTTGACTTTTTTTTAATTAGAGTGTTAGAAGTTTTTATAAAAAGGTAGGAATTTGTTAAGGATTTAGGAATTATAATTGGGTAAAAATAGAATTGTTAAATGAGTTGGGTTGAAGATAAAATGGTAAAGATGATATTTAGAAATTTGGTGTTTTATTATGTTAGATAATATATTATTGACTATAAAATTATATGGATTTTATTGAAATTTTTTTATCAACATAAATTTGTCTTAAGACAGACTTCAAGATAATCAATATACAGTTAAGAATATAAAAAATAATATAAATAGTTGAAATTATATACTTCTTATCAAGGAATATTGTAAAATCAAATAATCAAAAAAGATAACTGGGATAAAATATTTTGTCTATGATAAATGCAACATAATCATTCTTGAAGTTTAAAATCGACCATGGTATAAACCCTTTTTTTAATTTTAGTAAATGCTTTTTGAAATTGTTTTATTGAAATTCTCGATTAACTTTTGAACTTAATGTATTTTCAATAAGTCTTAACTTAAAGTTTTGAATATTTAATGAAGAAATTATTATAAATTTTATTATGAGCTGCTTTCAATATAGAAGCAAAAAATTTTCTGATCATTTTTATAGCTCATATAAATTTTCCTTTCTTGATATAGGAAAAAGTGATTCACCAGTTTTATTGCGGGCTAATGATAAAAGTGAAAAGATAGCGCAAAGGATGAGTTTTTCGCCTGAGTATTATAAAAGAAAGTGCAGGATGTCAATAGTTAAAAAAAAGCAAGCTTTTATATCATTACAAATTCCTAAACTGGAGTTTAGTACAAAAGTAAAGGTAAAAAATAACCCGAAAAGCCATAAAATCAATAATAAGTCTAAATCTCCCAAAAGAACTTATACTCCAATATCAAAGCGAATGTTTCCTGATGGAAAACTTAATCTGCAAATATTTAATACTTCAAAGTTCACTAGAGTTTGTTACAGTCCTTTAGAAGATCAAAGCAGACTGAAGAGAAGGATTGATATCAAAATTGATGATATTATTTCATATTCAGAACCAAATGAAAATGCTTTCTACGAATAGTTAAAGAATTGCTCCTTGACTAATGATAGTATTTAAAATCTCTTGCTAATCAGTAGTTTAAATTCTAAAGGATTTATGAGTGTCTCAATAGATCTATTGATTATATGAAAATCAACTATAAAAACACTCAAATTCTAAAATATCATCCTAAAAACTAATCTTTGCCCCAATCATTCTCTTCTGCCAATCTAAGCAAAAATATTAAAATACTACAACACATCAATTCAAATAAAAATAATAAATATTCTAATTATAAATCATCCTATAAAAAATATGAGTATTAATGCATATTAGCGATATATCCTAATATAAAAATGAAAAGATTCTCTCTATTCATCCCAGTGGCCTTACTCATAGCCCTGTGCTTCTTTATTCATTCCAAGTCAAAAAACAACAACAGCACTTTATCTTACTTAGAAATTGAAAAAGCTGAATTTGATAAATACTTGATTGAATTTGACAAATCCTATTCAGAGTCAGAACAACAACAGCACTTTATCTTACTTAGAAATTGAAAAAGCTGAATTTGATAAATACTTGATTGAATTTGACAAATCCTATTCAGAGTCAGAGTATATATACAGGCTCCAAGTCTTCAGAGACACTATGGCTTACATCAGAGTGATGAACTCTCGAAATCTCTCATGGACTCTAGGTGTAAATAAATTCACCGACATGACTCATGAAGAAATATCAAAGCTTTATTTCAATGATATCCCTAGAAAACATATGGCAACACCAAAAGAACCTTTATCTTTATCATATCCACCTTCTATTGATTGGAGAGCTCATGGAGCAGTTACTCCAGTTAAAAATCAGTCACCTTGTGCATGCGGATGGGCTTTCTCTACAACTGGAGCGGTAGAAGGAGCTTGGGCTATTGCTGGTCATCCTTTAGTTTCTTTATCTGAAGAACAATTACTTGATTGTTCAGATTATTTTGGAAATAATGGATGTAATGGAGGATATGTCACAAACTCTTTAGATTATGTTTTACAATATGGTCTTGTAACTGAGCAAACTTATCCATATACAGGACACCCAACTGTATGTAATGCTGCAAGAATCAACCCTCCAGCTGCAAATATAAAAGTGTATAATCATGTTACTCAAGATAGTTCAGCTGCACTTTTAACAGCAGTTGCTGGTTCACCAATATCAATTGATGTTCAAGGAGATAGCTGGGTTAATTATTCTGGAGGAGTTCTTACAACACCTTGTACTTCTACAAGATATAATTATTCAGCTTTGGTTGTTGGTTATAATACTCAAGCTAATCCTCCTTATTATATTGTTAAAACAAGTTGGGGAGAGATATAATTATTCAGCTTTGGTTGTTGGTTATAATACTCAAGCTAATCCTCCTTATTATATTGTTAAAACAAGTTGGGGAGCTCAATATGGAAGTGCAGGTTATTTACTTGTAGGCATAACTAATGGTCCTGGATATTCATGTATTCAAGGACAGCCAGTTCAAGTTATAGCTTAGTTTAGTTTTAGTTAGTAATTATAGTTTAAAAAATTATACTTTAAATATATAGTGGCTGTATATAATGCTATAATTGATAAGAGCTTAGCTTTTTATTATGTTGGATATTTTTTTTTATTTTAATCAACTGATATTTGTGGTAGTTTTATTAGGATTTGCTTTAAAATCATTTATAGTATTTAAGTTTTTATTCAATTTTATAATAATTTTTCTGATTATTTTTTAATTCCTATACCCTGAGTAAGTTATTTATGAAACTTCAGTCTATTTATTTACCAATATTTTTTATCAAGTATTCCTATAGCTTTAAGCATTATTTCATAATCTAACACCCTAAACAATTTATCCTATTTAATTGTAATAAAAGTAAACACTTATACTAATTCCTAATAATTCCCAAAAAAGCCATACCTTTTATAAACATATTATAATTTAAACTCAAAATAAATTATTCAAGCTAAATATTCCCATAAAGTCCATTTTGTCCTCATTTCAATTTATCACAAAAATAAATTAAATTCAAACCATTTTCTCAAGAAACCTAAGAAATCACAAATAAGCAACCTTTAAACAATTTTCTAATCAATCTTCCCTTCTATTAAAATCATATCTTCATTCATAAGTATACATTTTAAACTTTTTGCATTGAATTCTTATGCTTAATTATCAAATTCCCCAAGAATATAAATGAGAAATAAGAAAACAATCAATGATCATGTTCCAATATCTTTAGCTGATAGAGACCCAAGCCGACAAAATAGTGGACGTAAATTATATTTAGAATCAGAAATTTCTCCTCTTGGGCACTTACCTCTAAATCGTAAACAGAAAATCTTTGTAATTTTTACATAGAGTAACATAAACGCTTTTCTCGATCATTGGTCTTGGACAATCCTCATGTTAATTGTGACAATTTTTGCTCTATTCGGTGATGATTTCCGTCTGGCCGTGTTCACAAAAACAGCTGACAATGGATTTTCCGCAGCAATGATAGTCTGTCTGATACTTTTCGGCTTTGAAATCATCATGGCTTTTATTGTAAAGCCCGAATACCGGTTTTCGTTTTTTTTCTGGCTTGATGTCCTTTCAACAATTTCCTTGATTTTCGATATCAATTGGATTTGGAATGCAATTCAAAGTAAAGCAAGTAGTACCTTAGTTCAGTCAACACAAATAGCTAGAGCTTCACGAGCATCAAGGGCAGGGACAAGAGCAGCACGTATAATTAGAGTTATAAGAGTAATTCGGCTTATAAGAATAGTCAAACTATATAAACTAGCCCAATCAAAACTAAAAAACAAAGAAGCACCGCTTATAAGAAGCAATATATGTTGTAGGGGAACATTAGAAGTACAACCAATGACATTAACTAAAAACATCCCTGAAGTCGAGTATCTACAAGAAAATTCTATTTCTCAGAATTTCGATAGTTTTGATAATCATCAAGCTCCAAATGAAAATGACCCTATAAAAGACTCTTCAACGATAAATAAAAAAATGACAAGTTATAAAAAATCAATAACTTTAGCTGAACCTAAAGTTGATTTACCTCAAGAAAGTAAGGTAGGGAAAAAATTATCTGAATTGACAACAATGAGAGTGATTATTGTGGTTCTTGTTATGATTCTTATTCTACCTTTTTTTAATCTGAATATGTATAGAGAAATTGACTCATATCAAATGGGATTAGAAATGATTGATGATTATATTGACAATAGTGGACAATTTGATTTTTTTTTCAATGAATATATTAAACAGTATAAAGATGACTCTTTACCTTTGATATACCTTCAGGTTACGAATAAAAATTCATGGAATTGCTCGACGAATCCTGATGATTTGAGAGATGTTGAGGTTGATATTGTTATGTTGAATGCTGAGGATGATTATGAGTATTTTAGTTATGCGATTATAAATTTAAGATCACAGACGTCTTTACAAGCTGGGATTAATATGCTTAAAACATTTTTTATATGTTTGGTGCTAACGGCTGGTTCGGTTATGTTTTCGAAAGATACTAATGAAATTGTTTTGGAACCGCTTGAGAATATGATAAGAACAGTAAAAAACATAGCGAGAAATCCTTTACAAGCAGTCCAAGAAGAAGAACGTAACGCAGTAATAAAAGAAGAAGCCTTTGAAACTACAATAGTTAAATCTGGTAACAAACGTACAATGCTTGAAACTGAAATACTAGAACAACTCATAATAAAAATCGGAGCACTAATGGCTTTAGGTTTCGGTGAAGCAGGTTCTGAGATCATAGCAAAAAACATGCAACAAAGCAAAGGTGATGTAGATCCTCTAGTTCCAGGAAAGCAACAACTCTGTATATTTGGGTTTACCGATATAAGACAATTCCCTGATGTAACAGAAGTTCTTGAACAAGATATAATGATTTATGTAAATGAAATAGCTTTAATAGTCCATCTATGTGTAGATGAGTGTTTAGGAGCTACAAATCGTAACCTAGGAGATGTTTTTGTCCTTGTATGGAAATTCCCAGATTCAGTTATAACAAAAGACAAAAATAAAAGTAAAACACTTATAACATCTCATCCATATGTAGCCCAATATGCAGATTTAGCTTTAATAAGCTATATAAAAATCATTAGTGAAATAAATAGAAACAAAACTATATTAAAATATAATGAAAACCAAGCGATTCTACAAAAACTTCCAAATTTCAAAGTGAAAATGGGTTTTGGTTTACATTTCGGCTGGGGTATTGAAGGGGCTATTGGTAGTGAATACAAAATTGATGCTTCATATTTATCGCCTCATGTAAATTTAGCTTCAAGGCTATGTGCAGCAACAAAACAATATGGTGTATGGATGCTTATTAGTGAATATATTCATAAACTCATGTCGGATAAAATGAGAAAAATTACAAGAAGGGTTGATAGATGTACTTTTAAAGGATCAGCTGAACCTATGAATATTTATACAGTTGATTTAAATACTTTTAACCTTGAAAGCTATTCACCAAGACCAGTAGGTACAGATAAAAATAAAAAAAGAGCAAGGGTTACTCAAAGAATATCAAGAGAAGAACTACATAAGGATTTATGGTCAGGAACTTATAAATCAATAAGGAAACTTAAAGAAGAAAATGAGTTAAAACAGATGCTTTTAGATCGGAACCCAGAGTTCTATGATATTTACGAACAGGCTTTATCAGATTATTTAAACAGTCAATGGAATACCGCCCGTGAAGGTTTCGTCAAAGCTCTAAAGTTAAAAGAAAACGATGGTCCATGTTTAAATATGATACACTATATCGACGAATATGGTGGAGTAGCTCCATCAACTTGGAATGGTTATAGAAAATTAGTTGAGAAGTAGTTAATAAATTATATTCAAAAAAAAAAAATCTATAATAAATATACATACAATCTGAAAAAAAGCGGGATATTATGGTATTAATCCACATAAAAAAATCCGACCATGACCAGTTCATAATAGAAACTTCAAGAGAAGCTGAAACAGTTGTTGTTATAGAAGAAATTATAGACAGTATTTCATATATAGTATCCAATTTAAGACTAAGAGTCGATAAAGCATGTGGATTTGTTGAAGAACTGACTAAATTTGGACCTTTAAAAGATGAGGAAAAAAGAGGCTTGACTGAAGGAGAAGATGATATCCTATGTCCTATATCTGGACATATAAGGGTTATAGACCCTAATCATTATAGAATTGGCTGGTGTGTCCCTGAAGATTTAGGTAGAAGAGTTTTTGAGACCACACAATCAGCTAGAGCACTTATTCATAAAACTAATGCTGATAGGAGGATTAGTATTAATATAAAACAACTAAGAGAAGCACTTATGCTTATGAAAGGAGCTGTTAATATGGCTTATCCTGCTTATCATAGTTTACCACATTGGGAACCTGCTGTTATTGCTTTAGAAAATGAAGACTTTAGAGAAATTCTTAATGGAGAAGAGTATTTTGATAAGAATTCTTTGTTGTGGTTTGCTGGGAAAGAGATACAAAGAGGTAAAAATATTGGGTTTTATGTTAAAGGTAGTGAGAATACAAAAATTATTGCTAAGATCACTAAGATTGGAGCTGGGGCACCTGTTAGGGAACCTGCGATTGACACGGAAACACAAAAACAGATGATTGCCTGGCATCATAAGAAGGAAGAAGAAACAAAGAAAGTTATGGCGGTTGATGATGGGGATCAGTATTTGAATTCACCTTGGGCTAATCCTAGAGGGTTGAAGAATCAGATGCATGGAACTGGAGATGTTAGGTATAGACCTTTAGGTTAAGGAGTTAGATAATTTTTTAGGTTTAGATTTTGGTTTTGGAATATGGTCAGGATAATTATTTCTTTAGGGCCTTTTTATGATAATTTTGTTGTATTTTTGGATTAATATCATTAATAAATCCTAAATCTTCTTTGCTGGAAATTTTAAACACAGTAATTATTAGCTTTAACTGCTTATTATTATTTGCTCCTGTAAATAAAAACTTTTTTCCTAAAATCTCAGCAAATATGCACCCAAGAGTCTTATTTAATGAATATTTCTTAAGAGGATTAAAAAACTTAAAGATTTATAAGCAAGAAAGCATGTTTTATATAAAATATTGAAGTTCAAAACGAAAATAATCTGAAACACAAAACAAAATAATAATAAAATTTTGAACATATACTGTGTTATAAATAAACCCTTCTACAATTTATCCTTAAATTTTTATTGCAATTGCAACTAAAAAATCTTCATATCCCATCTAGCAAATATCAAGTATAATATTTATCAAAACCCATCTTCCTTAAAAACTGCACATATTTAACCTTAACATAAAAATATTAAATCTCATCTAATATGATTCCCCTTCTCTCTCTTCAACAATAGACGACCCATGTGAATCTGTCTTTCTCATCCTAGCCATAAGTTCTTTCTCCTTAATAATCAGCATCTGGTTTTTCTCATCCAACTTCCTCTTAAACGAAAAAACTTCTGCTTCTTTAGTCGACAACAATCTCATCCCCGACTCCAGTTTCAAAAACTGATTTTTCAACTTAGCTTTTTCTTCAGCCAAATCCTTATCAATCTGTTTACGTTTTTCTTCCATCTCAACATGTGCTTGTTTTAAAAATTCTGCCGCTTTCGTCAATTCCTCACGATCATTTTCAATTTCTTTATGAGCATGTTCTAATTCAATTTCTCTCTCTTTAACTTTATCAATTTTCTGTTCAAGTTCTATAGTTATCTCATCAATATCTCTATTAGGTGAATGAGTCATTTGATAAGAATCAGCTGATACTTGTGATTTATCTTCTTCAATAACATCTAACATACCTTTCTGTTTTCCTACTAAGGATATTTCATTATGTAAATTTTCAATTAAATTTTCCATATCTTGTTTTCTTTCAGTAAGTTCTTGTAATAAATTACTCAAAGTTTCTGATTGTTTTTCTAGTTCGGGTATAGTAAAAGTCCTTAAATCTTCAACTTGGATTTTTGATTCAATAAGACTAGCTTCGATGACTGAGAAATTGTCAAGCTTTTTTTTGATGTCTTTTTCTTGTTTTTCTACAGAAAATTCCCTTTCGTCTAAGACAATTTCCCGTTCTTCAAGCTCTCGATTGAAATTATCCATTTGTTCTTGAAGTTCTCTATAAGCTTGTTCGATTTCTTTTTCTCGTTCTTCAAGTTCTATAAATTTCGCATCGTATTCTTGGTTTACTGATGTATATCCCCGATCTGAAATTCCTTGGTCTTCAATTGGGCTTTTTCTTGCTGAGATTTTTGACTCACGTTCAAAACTCGCGATTTGGTCTTTGATTTGTAGAAGTTCATTACGTTCATCGTCGATATCTTTACGAATGTTTAAAAGTTTAGTTTTTTCTGACTCTTGGGTTTGTTTTTCTTGGTCTAAATGTTCGATTTTTACGTTTAGGAGGATTTCTTGTTCTTCGAGTTTACGGGACCTTTGGTCGAGTTTCCATTTTTCCTTTTCGATTTCTAGTTTGTCTTGTGTTATGCGTTTTTGGTCGATAGACAGAGTTTGTTTTGTCTGGTTTAAACAGTTTTCTAGTTGCATTAAACTTTCTTTTTCGTATTTTAGATGCTTTGTTGACTCGTCTAGTTTTTTTTCGATTTTTTCTTTCATTTCTTTTGCTTCGCTGAGTTTCCTGTCAGCGTCTTCTTTGTCTAAACGGATTCGTTCTTGTTCAAATCTTTTACTGTCGTTCCAGTTCTTTTTTTGGATTTCTAAGTCGTTTAGAGCTTGTCGTAACTGCTCTTCCATGTCTTTTATGCCTTTTTTCTCAGCCCGAACTTTGGAATGCTCTTCCATGTCTTTTATGCCTTTTTTCTCAGCCCGAACTTTGGATTTTTCTTCTTCAAGCTTTTCTTCTTTTTTCTTGAGAAGATGCTCGTATCGGGTTAGGTTTTTCGTTGTTTCTTTAGCTTTTTCGAGTTCATCACGTAAACGTCGGTTTGATGAGTAAAATTTTTCTTCTTCAAGCTTTTCTTCTTTTTTCTTGAGAAGATGCTCGTATCGGGTTAGGTTTTTTGTTGTTTCTTTAGCTTTTTCGAGTTCATCACGTAAACGTCGGTTTGATGAGTAATTGATATCTTCTTCGTATTGGTCTGATGTGATTTTTGGATCTTTACCTTGTTCAGTTAAGAGACGGTCAACAGCTTGAGTAAGAAAATTGACTGCTTGCGCTAGAGGTGGATCAGCTGTGAATTGAAAAGCGAAAGTTGGGTTTATTCGCTTGAGTTGGGTTTGAATTAGATTGATAAATTCGGTAATGTTTATTTGTTCACTTTCTCGTGAAAAGGGATAAGGGCTGAGATTTGAGTCCATTAATCTTGGACCAGGTCGATAGCCACTCATTCTTGGAGATAGTGCTCTACTTATATACTGAGAATGATACCCTCTACCTTCTTCACTATACCCTGGAGAGTTCATCATTTTTTATATACCATTAACTTATTTCATTTGGAAAAACAACACTTAGATTCTCTTCTTTGAATTTAAATTACATGAAATATTGGGGTTTTTGGATTTCAGGTTGATAAAGTTATGATTAGATAGGCTAAAGTGTTTAGATTTTTCTATAAATTTCATATAGTGAGAGAAATGAGGATTAAAATTTAAAATAATAAGAATAATGGATAGGGCATAAAAAATTTAGATAATAAAGTATGCTGAATGATTTTATGTGGTTTTTAATTTTTTGATATATGATTTAAACTAATTGTTGAGTGTATAGGGATTATTATAATTATATTATTTTATTCATTATATTAATCTAAATACAATATTTATATCTTTTTTTAAGAGAACTTTTATTCAAAACCTTAATTTGCTCAAAAAAAAAAATACACACATTAAACAACCAAAAAACAATTTCCAACACATAAAAAAACCTATACTTAATTATTTATTTGTAAAAGCTAATT